>PVKM010052383.1:0-10257 GCA_004027735.1 Carollia perspicillata
ATATAGATCTCACTTTAGGAGCCCCTCTTCATCATTGTCCCCTGAGACTCAATAGTTTCATTGAATTAAGTAGTTAAGTTAGTAAAATATTCAGGCTGGCTGTAGGCTTCAATTTTTCCTTTTCTGTCCTGATGGCTTGGACAGAAAAGGCTCAGAAATCTGAAAGGAGAGAAATCCTAATATATTCCCCTCAGCCCAAGTAAAGTGTAGTGGGCCACAAAAGTTTTAGATAGGTGTAGCATGTCTTACACACCTTCCTCCAGATAAGCCATTCTTAAGCCCCTGCCTTTGTCATTTAGTAGTTACAATTTAATTTTGCCTCCCAGTTCTTGCCTAATCTGTCACCACCAGAATATGGCAGGATGCCAAAGGTCCAGAAATGCCAGCCTTTGGGCACCAAAAGTGCGACTTCCTGGTGACAGCCAACTGGCTAGGATCCTGTAAGGTCCTTAACAGGAAGGACTTCCTCTGTGCTGTACCCCCCACCTTTTCAGAACACCCCTGACCCAAGGGTAGGTAAGACGACATCCATGTCCAGCTGGAAGCAGTTACAAAAAGATTGAGACCTTTGTCCATTGTCCTTTATATGAATATAAAGTGGGTGTATATCTGAAAAGGGAGAATGATTCAGGATGCAGCCAAGAGGGGTCCAGCACACTCCATTAGGCCTGAGGATTTTGTTTGAGTAAAGTTAGAAGAAAAAAAAAAAAAGACAGAATTCGAGGCTAAGGGGGGAACTAGACCAGACTCAGTATCTAGACAAGCTATTACGGATCTTAAACACCATAAATAAGGCTAGACTAGTCCAGGAACCCCATCCCTGAGGGAGGCCAGTGCACTCCTTTCAGTCAGGACAATATATATAAATAAAACATTAGAAAAACAAACCCCTCCAGCCAACCTGGACAGATCCCCACTTAGTACTATTAACCGCCCCAGCTGCCCTTAAAGTTTCAGGTGTCACCCCCTGGATCCACCACAGACCCCAGTGCAGAAGGAACAGGACCCACACTGCGACTGCCAGCCCTGGAGCTCCGGAAGTTGCTGGCTGGGGAGAAAACTCCTCCCAAGAATGGACTATTGTCCCTTCTGGTACCTGTTCCTGATTGGCACCTTTGGCAGAATCCTGGGGGCTGGACTGGTGACTGTAACCCTGCCCAAGTGGAACACCATGGAACAAATTGCCTTGGGAGTAATGTATCTGTATTTAGTCTTAACTTTTACTGGTATAATCTGCTTTGCCTAATAGTCACTGTGAGTGTTGGTATCCAGGAGTGACCCAGACTGCAGAAGTAATTGTTCCGGCCCACACCAAGTTTCAGGCATGGAGCTCTGGTTCCTACTCTTTAGAGTGTGCCTAGCACGGGCCAGCCGGACCCTGCAAATGCCCTATGAATAGAAGTTTTCCGCTCAAGAAACCTACACCAGAGGCAGAGATGTAATAATATACACTATAGATATCATGACTTGCCCTGACTATAGATATCATGACTTGCCCTGAAGCCGAGTGTAGAGAGGCCTGATAGTCCTCAGCATTCCTACCTCCAGTCTTAAAAGCCTTGAAAGGTGGTGAATGACAAATCCCATGGTGTGCCTGACCAGAGACCAGCGTTTTAAATCTGACTATAAGGGTTGAGCTGGAAGCCTGAGGTCTACGGTGGATACCCTTACATATATTGTTGCTGACACACAGCTCAGGAAGGACAGCTGGAATTCCTGTATAGGACCCTGACAACAAAGATTGGGAGACTGGAGTCCGAAGAAAAATCTATGTAAATCTGTGACATTCTGAACCAGTTGGGGACATATTCATCTTCAAAGCTTGTGTGCCCAAGACCCCAAGTTGGTTAGGATTTATAACCACACCAGATCAATTCAAAGTTGGGAAGACTCACTAACTTCTGACCTGGGCAGCTCCACCCAGACCGGGCGTTTCTCCTGGCTCACCCTCCTAGGAGATGGAGCCCGGCTGCTCAACCTGACTGCCCCTGAAGATGTTAATAATTGTTTCCTCTGTGCCTCCCAGAACAGCAGTTCCCATTCCAACTCCCTGAACATTACTGCTAACCCTGTCTCCTTTTCTCTCCCAAGTGTGCCTCTCTTTCAGAATGAAGCTGAAACCCCTCCAGTGTGCTATGGACCTGAGAAGGCCTGCAACCTCACCATCCTAATTGGCCCTGGAGGACTCACCAGCCCACCTGGGACTTTCTTCTGGTGCAATGGGACTTTGTACTGCACCATCCGACCAGCAGCTCCCACCCCGTGTTACCCGACAATCTTAACCCCACAGCTGATGCAGTATCAGAAGGGAGAGTTGCACTCTCTCCTTACCAGCCAGAGGGAAAAGAGAGCAGTCCTCTTGCCTGTATTAGTAGGACTGTCCTTTACAACCTCCCTCATAGGCGCTGGGGTTGGGGGTGCAGGATTGGCCCATAATATCCAGGCCAATCAGCAACTTAGAGAAAAGTTAGAAAAAGCCTTAGATGCCACAGCCCTCCTTGGCCTCGCTCCAGAGGCAGATGACTTCCTTAGCCCGGGTGGCCTTACAAAACCGCTGGGCATTAGACTTGCTCACTGAAGAAAAAGGAGGCACTTGCCTATTCCTACAGGAACAGTGTTGCTTTTATATTAATAAAAGCAGAGTAGTTGAGGAAAATATCTATAAACTCCAAGATATCCAAAACCGGGTTAAGGTCATAGACCAGGCCCCACTATCTGCACCGTGGTGGCAGTCTCTTGTGTATTCAGTCTTGGCTCCTGTAATTGGGCCCCTGCTCATCCTGTTTTTGGTCATAATGCTAGGATCGTGCCTGAAACGCACCCTCACTGAACAGATAAGCATGATAGCAGCCCAGGTGGCCACTGTAAAGATACTCTCACTCCAAAGGCACCACTACCAGAGACTCCAGCCAGGTTCTGATGATACTATGACTGAAGAAAGCTCAGTCTAGCATCAAATGGAGGAATGTAGTAGAAATTTAAAAATATAGATAGAAACTGAAGCTGGCACTCTGCATCACCCCCTGATGGCCCCCTGCTGGCTTCCCAGCTTCAGACTATCATCTGTTGACTAGTTAGTTGATTTCCTCCCCCTGGCCCTGGATACTCCCCTGCTGTTCCTTTGTCCTGAGTCTCAGACCACTTCTCTTCCTTTCTTGTGTCCTTGGCTTTCACAAGTACGTATCTGCTGCTTGTATCATGAGCTCTCTCCCCTCCCCACTTTGTTGCAATGTATTTAAGCGCCCACCTGACCGTCCTCAGTGCCCAGAATTTGGAAGCTGTCTCCTCTGGGCCCACGCATGTATTAAAGGCTTACTCTGACACCCTAGATCGTGCAATAGTTTGTTTTTCCGCAACACTTTCAATAAGAAGACTGCTTTATCATGACCAGTGATCTTAACTAGTCATGGATGTTATTTTATTTGTTGGAAAATATATGGGACTTAGTTTGGAGTAAGTCCTTGCATAGGTTTGATTCATTTCCCCAAAACAATTCAGTAGTATCACTACTCTTGAATATATTTATATTGATTATTTCTTGAGATAAAGGGCAATTAGTTTTCCTGAGGTAGTTTCAGGAACAAATAGAAATGTGGCATTGTTACTGGTGGAAAACAAGTTCTTGCTATGTCCAAAGGAAAAGAATTTCCTGAGAACAGCATGGGAGGGTGGAGATCTGTGGTACAGTTTCTTTATGAGGTCCAGTTAAGGGGGATCCCCTCCTGACTTCCCCATGTCCCATCTTCATCCATCTCACTATGGAAAAAGTTCAATCTTGTCTGCGCTAGTGTCAGGATGCGGGCCACTGCCCAGACTTTGTGTTCCGTATTAAAGTCCGGTCCATTTCAGACAGGAAAAGTCAAGAACCATATGATATCACTCATATGTGGGATGTGAAAGTGAAAACCACAGGTGAACAAACAAGGCAAACTAACAAGCAAAAACTCAGGCAGCAGGGAGGTAGTGACTAGAAGGAAGAGGGGTAGGTGGGATAGTAGTAATGGGTAAAGGGGGTCAAATTCACGGTGAAGGAAGAAGATTTAAATTGGGTGCTAGGAATCTTGTGGTAGGCACACAGTTCATTATGCAAATGATGTATCGAAGAACTGTACACTTGAAACACATATAATCTCATTAATTGATGTCACCCCAGTAAATTTCATTAAAAGATAAATAAGAACAATTTGAAGAATTCTCTAGATAAAAGCATGCTGTCAGCTAAGGTGCCAATTTGGGGCAAATTCCTGCACCCATGAGAGCTCCCGTTGGTCCACACCGGCTACATCTGTGGCGTGGTTAGTACTGATTCATTTATTTAAAAAAAGTTGTGTGTTTCTGAGGAGTGTATCATAGATCTCATTTGATTTTCATATGCCTTTTACTGGTTACTGATGAGTTATTTTCTTTTTCTTGGTCATTTGGATTACTCTCTTTTGTGAAATGCCCCTTCAGGTTACCTGACAATGTTTCTCTCAAGCTTTCTGCTTTGAATTTAGAGCAGCCCTTTATTTGTGGTATATTAAGCATTTTGCATTGTGAATTTCATGCTGAATGGCTTATTTGAATGCAGAACACTTCTTTGTCAATTCCATTCCACATATCAATGCTTTCCACTATGGCTACTAATCTCATCAAAACTGTCTCACAGCCAAGGCCACAAAAATATATTATGTTTAATAAGAGTCATGCTGCATTTAATATTTAGGCTTAAAGATTATCTGAATATTTTTGTAAATTATGTGAAGCAAAGCTCACTTTTTACACAGTTACACTAATTTGAATTAATGTAACTTGTTAAAATGCTGTCTTCTCTACACTGCAAACTTTTACATATTCAAATGTGTTCATGTTCTACAGTCATTCAGCAATTATTCTCAAAAGGCTTTCCGTATACAGCAATTTTTAATGGTTGACTTCTGTTTAATGGAATAATAACAATGAATGGAGAGAAGAGCTAAAATATACACCATGGATTTTAGGGAAATATTGGGGCATGAATTACTAGATAAAAGATACTGTATTTTTTCTGTAAACAGTTTCAAATGAGCAGCCAATTTTGCCAACAGAGACTAGTCCACCAACCATAGGATTTTCTAAAATATTAGTTTCTTATTGGAAATATTACCATTTGGGATACCAGAAAGTTCAGCCAAAATTGGCAGCTTCAAGAATAAGTGAGGAGAATCAATTCACTGTGGAGCGGAAAAGAAAATACTAAATAATTTCTATTCAGACAAAAGCTGAATTAAGGGGGGGGCAGAAAATGCATTCAAATCAGTGGCTGATGCATTGAACACTAAGATCTCATTTTCTCTAGGCCATCCTGTCATCCTTATTCCTCAGAATATGTATCCTCGGATTAAAAATCACAGTGACAATGCTAGCGAAAAGAAAGAAAGTTGTCTGTCCTGCAAGATTATTTGGATTTGGGTCATGAATGTTTGGATAGCGGAACAAAGCCACAATTATGTTGTGAGATGAGCAAGTAGAGAAAGTGAGGGCTCATCCTGTTGCTAATAGCAACGTCAGGGTGGTGGAAATGATTTTACTGTGGGAGCCATGTATCAACAAAAAAGGGATCATAATAAACAGCACAGGAACTGTAAAGACTGAAATCTCCTGCAGGAAAGTGTCCCCAGGGAGAGCTTGAACACTGGGAGGATGTCACAGAAGTGACAAATTTAGTTAGATCCACCAAATGGCAGAGAGCACATATGGCACGTCTGCCCCAACTTGACTGGACCTCCACTCATCCAACAGTTAGTCATCATCACCCAGATATAGAGCTGATACTTAAGATCCAGAGGACATTGCAAAATGCCACAAGTGGCCACACTGCTAACACAGAATGTCACTGTCAGGAAAAACATTTCTGTGTGCCCAAGCAGTAAGATAAAACATACTTTTTATGCACAAACAGAGAAAAATGAAATTCTTTTGTGAGTGCAAGTTTTTATGAATATTCTACAAAGAGTGAGAAATACATAACAGATTTCCCAGAAGAAAAAATTAGTGAGGAAAAAACACACTGGAGTTTGGAGAGCCTGGTTAGATCTGATTATGAGAATAATGATGCCTTTTCCCTTGACCACTTTTATACAAACCAGAAAAATATTGCAGAAAAATCATTCAGAGATTTGGAATACAATAAAGTCCCCCCATATCGAATTCCATCATTACAATGAAATTGGCTTCTGGTTGGTAATTTTTGGTGATCCATCTGTAAAACGAGTGACACTAATCATTTATTATTCTGATCTTTTTGTGGCCTAGAGTAGACTGATGAATTAATATTAAAGTCATTATTTCCACTCAAATGGCACCATTTTATATTGTATTATTAGAGAGAAAAACTGAATAAAATGGTGAACATACGCTAAATCTAAACATAACAACACAATGAAATATATAAAGAGTTGTCATTTTAATGCAATTGAAGGGTTCTAGAAATAGCATTTTTAGCTTTTGTTCATGGACAGAGCAAAGTGAGCCTTTTTACCCCACATATTACAGAGTCCTTCAGCAGAAACATTTTTGTATCTCACAATTCCCAGTGCGGTGCCCAGCATACTACCCTGCCTTGTGCTTCTGGTCACAGGACACTACCATGTGCCCTTTGGAAAGCAGAGCATGTGCATTCCTGACCTGTCACACTGCTATGGCTCTTCCAGATCCTGCATAGACTTTTCCCCAGAATTTTATTCTTGCTTAACTTATCTATCAAAATCAATTACGTGACATTATCACCAGGCATTATGTTTCAACAGCTCTCCTTTACTCGATCCCGTCATGCAGCAGAGAGTCGATAAATGTATTCTGACTTATAAATTGGTTAATTAGTAATGAACTTGAGAAGTAAATTGCATGACTAATATTAGAGGAATGTTGCCTTGTGCATATAACTTGCTGTGTCTTGCTGCCTGTGATTAGCTTTTCTCA
Organism: Carollia perspicillata; assembly: GCA_004027735.1. Classification (NCBI taxonomy): domain Eukaryota; kingdom Metazoa; phylum Chordata; class Mammalia; order Chiroptera; family Phyllostomidae; genus Carollia; species Carollia perspicillata. The sequence continues at coordinate 6,940 of PVKM010052383.1, forward strand.
TTAAAACAATTCTCATTTTAATAATTATCTGAGATACATACAGAAATCCAAATTCAACTGAATAATTATTATGAAATATAATTGTTAGACAGTTGCTCCCCAAAATCAAGTACTAAAGTTTTGCCTTAAAGTTTTTGGTTCTCCTTTTAAAGTATAAAGAACATTGAAAACTAATATAGACAAAACAACTTCCAAATGCAGTCAGAGCCACTATCCCAGATGCATGGCCTTGCATGTCTTACTTCTCAATGAAACCCTCAGAATGTTTGGGCAAAATAATCTTTACGCTGGGCCAAAGCAACATTGTTTTCCAACTGTTTTCAGAACTAACAGGGAAGCAGACATCCTGACTGCAATGCTGAAAATTAAAGACATTCTTAGAATTACCTCCGTCATGTACAGCTAAAGACTAACTTAGCTTGTTTGTACCTATACACATTTCTTCCTTGGCTTGTTAGTATTCATAGAAACATCTTCATTCTATTCATGTAATTATTTTCTTTCTCTTTCACATAAATACTCCTTGCCTCCATCACACAACCCAAGCACTATTTGAATTTCTGCCTCCATCAGTGCTATCCAAATAGTTAGTTTTGATCTAAAATAAATGCTGTTACCTCTCATTTTGGCTTTTTAGTTTTAAGGATAACAGAACATCAACCACCAAGAAAGAATAAGGTATTTTGAAAAATAAAATTCAGAAAGAAAAATTTGTATGTGTTTTGAAGCAAGTGAAAGTACAAAGGGATAAATAAGGTGACAAGAACTGAGAAAACGCATATTTGTATCCTATCTTTTATTCCTTTTTAAAAAATTTTAATTGTTATTCAAGTACAGTTTTCTGTCATTTACTCCTGTCCCAGCCCACCCGCCCAGTGCTCCCCAACCTCCCTCCCATTTCCACCCCCCTTAGCTTCTGTCCATGTGTCCTTTATACTTATACCTATAATCCCCTCCCTTTTTCCGTGAAATTCCCTCCCCTCTCCCCTCTTGATACTGTCATCCCATTTTCTATTGCAATGTCTTTGGTTATATTTTGCTTGCTTGTTTTAGTTGCTTAGGTTTCTGTTAAAGGTGAGATCATATGGTATTTTTCTTTTACCGCCTGTCTTATTTCACTTAGCATAATGCTTTCCAGTTCCATCCATGCTGCTGCATAGGGTAGGAGCTCCTTCTTTCTTTCTGCTGCATAGAATTCCATTGTGTACATGTACCATAGTTTTTTGACCCATTCATTTACTGATGGGCACCTAGGTTGCTTCCAACACTTGGCTATTGTAAATTGTGCTGCTATGAACATCGGGGTGCACAGGTTCTTTTGGAATGGTGTTTCAGGGTTCTTGGGATATAATCCTAGCAGTGCAATTGCTGGATCAAAAGGAAGTTCCATTTTTAGTTTTCTTAGAAAAATCCATACCGTTTTCCATAGTGGTTGTACCAGTTTGCAATCCCACCAGCAGTGAACTAGGGTCCCCTTTTCCCCACAACCTCTCCAACACTTGTTGTTTCTTGCTTTGTTTATGATGGCCATTCTTGCCGGTGTAAAGTGGTATCTCATTGTGGTTTTAATTTGCATTTCTCTGATGACTAGCGATACTGAGCATCTTTTCATGTGTCTCTGAATACTCTGTATGTCCTCCTTGGAGAAATGCCTGTCCAAGTCCTTTGCCCACTCTTTAAATGGGTTGCTTGTCTTCTTGGAGTGGAGTTGTGTAAGTTCTTTGTGGATTTTGGAGATTAAACCCTTGTGTGAGGTATCATTGGCAAATATGTTTTCTCATATCGTTGGGTCTCTTTTTTATTTTAATGCTGTTTTCTTTAGCTGTTATTTTGATGAGATCCCATTTGTTTATTCTTTCCTTGATATCCCTTGCTCTGGGGGACATAGTAAAAATGTTGCTGCTTGAGATATCTGAGATTTTCCTGCCTATGTTCTCCTCTAGGATTTTAATGGTGTCACGGCTTATACTTAAGTATTTTATCCATCTTGAATTTATTTTTCTGTATGGTGTAAGTTGGTGCTCGAGTTTCACTTTTTTGCATGTAGCTGTCCAGTTCTCCCAACACCATTTGTTGAAGAGACTATTTTTACTCCATTTTATGGTGTTGTCCCTTTTGTCGAATATTAACTGACTGTAGTGACTTGGGTTTATTTCTGGGCTCTCTGTTCTGTTCCATTGGTCTATGTGCCTGTTTTTATGCCAGTACCAGGCTGTTTTGATTACAGTGGCCTTGTAATACAGTTTGGTATCAGGTGTTGTGATCCCTCCTACATTGTTTTTCTTCCTTAAAATTGCAGCTGTTATTTGGGGTCGTTTATGGTTCTGTATAAACTTTTGAAGTGTTTGTTCTATGTCTGTGAAATATGCCATTGGTACTTTGATAGGTATTGCATTGAATCTGTATATTGCTTTGGGTAATGTGGACATTTTGATGATGTTAATTCTTCCAATTGATGAACATGGTATATGTTTCCATTTGTTTGTGTCTTCCTTGACTTTATTCTTTAGTGTATCCTACCTTAATTTTACTATTCTTAATAAGAAAATCACTTCTAAATATATATTTGAGGTTAAAAAGTCAGAGATTTAATCCCCCTTAATGCAGCATATATCTTTTTCTATGGTGAGTCACAGAAGCACCTATATATAAAGATAAACCAATATTCTTATTAAAACCAGTATTGTGACTGGTTAAAAAACCAGTCACAGAAGCACCTATAAATAAAGAGAAACCAGTATTGTTCAAAACAATATTTGGATTTGGTCGAAATAAGTTTTAGTTATTTACCTGATTAATTATTCAAACAAATATGCTGCATTTATATAGGATTCTATGATCTCTACAGTGCTTTATTACCAGTTCATTTTCAATTTCCTGTACCATAGTAAAAGTGAGAAATCCAAATTTTTGGATTCGTTTGAGTGCAAATTTTGAGCTGAAATGTGTCTTCTTTAACATGGTATCTTCTGAATTTTGCTTCTCAGAATTTTACCGTGTTCTGAAATAAATAAAAACATCAATACAACAATCAGATTGATATAGAACAATGGGTACCCTCTCGTCCAGATTTAGTTACAGCTGCTTTTTTCCCACTCTGTGTACATGTGCTTTTGCACGTATATGGAAGAAACATTTGTTTCAGGAATAATGGATTTTTTCCCCTCAGAACTGAAACTAGTGTGTCTTGGTTAAAATAAGAGCAATGGACATTATGGTACTCTGTGTAAGGTGTAACCAAACTACCGTGGATACTGAAATGTTTTTATTTCCTGGTGGATTTCAACTGTCATAATGGGGGTTTGACAATCCTTGCCT
>PVKM010052384.1:0-10374 GCA_004027735.1 Carollia perspicillata
TCCACAGAAAACATATTAGCTTCTGATTATTTATTGCTTTGTTCTGGGGATTTCATTGTTCAAAATTGTCTAGACAGCGAGGTAAAATGAAAATGAGCCATGTGTCAAAATGGTATTTATTACTCAGTTAGGGTGTTTGTTTATATTTTACATTTACCAAAGCTACGCATCTCAGAACTTATGAGTGTCAGGTGTGTCTTTGATGCCAAGTTTGCATTTGACAATTTCCCATAAAGTTCTCAGCCTTTCTCAAACTTTCTCTCATATGAAGTCCACACCATATTCCTCAGGTACAGGTGGAGGTTTCACTGTGTCTTGGGAACCACTCACACTTTCAGAGCTGCTGGTCCTTTTCCAAAAGTTACATTTAGAATTTGCTAGGAGGGTAGATTTTGGGATAAGCATTCTTACCAGCACCACCATTACCACCACCACAAAAAATATTTTAAAAAACCCAACAACAAGCAAATAAAGGGGCATAGAGAACTCAGAGAGGTGATGGCTATGTATTTTCCCCATGGAGATGGTGTCCAAGTGTTGGTATGTGTCCAAACTCATCCAACGGATACACATGAAATGTGTGCAATTCTTTCTCTATTGATGACTCTACAATAAAGATGTTAAAAAAAAGAGAGATTAACATTGAGGGACCATGGTGCAGGCAGCCAGGTATATTAGTGGGGAGAGATATATGGTAAGGACTCTGGGCTGTGTGAGTATTGGGGATTGTATAATCACATCACACAACAGAAACCTGATCAAGTGCTTTCAAGCAAAGGGCTTTGTCCAGCCCGCAACCTCCCATCTATCTCTCTACAGATTCTCTAAAAATCTATATTCAGTGAAGCTTCCCTTAGCAAACTAGCTAGACCCTGGGGTGTGTTGTTGGGGTAGCCATTAGCTCCCAGAGGCTGACAACCATGGAGATACAGGATCCATTCAGAGTCCCAGGGCCAGCTGCTAGGAGTAGTTGACCTCAGGTACAGTCCCCTACGTGAGAAGCAGAGAGGAAGCAAGCCCACATGGGGATGGTCTCCAGTTTCTTCAGGCTCTCTCACTGACACACACATGGGATCTCTATGACCCCCAAAGGGAAGATGACTTCTCTCTGTGAGCTCCACTGCCTTGTTACCTTTCTTGCATTTTGAGGAGCAGTGATCTTCGCCTAAATCAGACATGTATGAAAGGAAGCTGCTGGTTTGCCCACTTGATGTTGAGGGTTCTGGAGCCAGAGGTGGCTCAATGCTGGGCCACAGCAGGTCTGGAGATTAGGCCATCTGTCATGTTAGTATTGTCTTTCCTGCCACCTCCCGTCTCCACACAGACATGATTGGGAGGGTAGGGTTGGACACCTACACAGGAGCTGCAGGTGTCAAAAGTTGTGTTTTCATTAGACACCAAGTCAAACACAATAATGCCAAGGCTTTTTAAAGCAGACAGTGTGTGGGGTTAAGGGGTGGAGGGACTGGGCAAAAAGTAAACAGGACTCATGGACATGGACAACAGTGTGGTGATGCCTTGGGTGAGGAAGGTATAAAGGGCCTAAATGGTAGTGAAAAAATACAATAAATGTTTAAAAATTTAAATCTATCTCTGTTTTTTTAATTTATTTTTTATTAAATGTATTGGGGTCACATTAGTTAATAAGATTATATAGGTTTCAAATGTACATTTCTATAATACACGATGTATATATTGCTTCATGTGGCCATCATCCAAATTCATATCATCTTGTGTCTCCACATATATTGGCCTCTTTTCCTTTTACTAGCCCCCCTCCCACTCTGGTAACTACCATACTGTTGTCTGCGTCTATCAGTTTCAATTTTATATCCCACATATGAATGAAATCATATGATTCTTAACTTTCTAACTGACTTATTTTGCTTAGGATAATATTCTCAAGGTCCATCCATGTTGCTGCAAATAGCTGTATTTCATCTTTTCTTATGGCTGAGTAGTATTCCATTGTATATACGTACCACATCTTCTTTATCTAATCATCTGTCAAAGGGCACTTTGGTTGTTTGCCTGTCTTGACTACTGTGAATAATGCTGTGATAAACATAGGGGTGCATATATCTTTTTCAAAAAATATTTTATTTATTTATCTTTAGAGGCGAAGGGAAGGAGAGAGGGAGAGAAATATCAATGTATGGTTGCCTCTCATCTCTCATGAGTCCCCTGCTGGGAACTGGCCTGCAACCCAGGCATGTGCCCTGACTGGGAATTGAACTGTGATCCTTTGGTTCACAGGCCCATGCTCAATCCACTGAGCTACACTGGCCAGGGCAGGGCTGCATATATCTTTGTGAATAAATGTTTTCAAAATTTTTATGCAGATACCAGAAAGAGGGATTGCTGGGCCATGGTAACTCGACTCTTAATTTTTTGAGGAACCTCCTTACTGTTTCCCATAGTGGCTGTACCAGTTTGCATTTCCACCAGCAGCGAATGAGAGTTCCATTTTCTCCACAACCTCCCCAACACTTTTATTACCTATCTTGTTGATCATAATTATTCGAACAGGTATGAGGTGGTATCTCACTGTAATTTTGACTTGCATTTTTCTAAAAGCTAGTGAAGTTGAGCATCCTGAAAGTCTGAAAATCTGTTATAGACGAGAGGAGCCTAAGGAGGTGTGGTAACTAAATATGAAGTGGTGTTCTGGGTGGGATCCTGGGGCAGGAAAAGGAGTAGTAGGGAAAAAAACTAAGGATATCAGTATAAACTAGGGACTTTAGTCAGTAATCACTTATCAATATTGGTTCTTCAATAGTGGTAAATATAGGTAAGATGTTATATATAAATATAGGTAAGATGTAGAGGTAAGCTAAGGTAAGATGTTAAATATACAGGAAGGTAGTTGTAGACATATGGGAGCTACCTATACTATCTTTGCAATTTCTCTGCAAATTAAAAGAGGTTTAAAATAAAATATGAGTTTTTAAAAGTCCAACTGTTGACAAAATTTTCTAAAAATGTTACTGAAGGCATCTTCCTTTTGAAAGCATGCGATGATAATAACCATGGGTGGAGCCAAAGAAACAGCTTACCTTTCAGTCACCTACTTCCCAGAAGCCTTAATTTGATGGGCATTCTTATTGGGTAAGGATTAGAAGTTGCAAATTCATGAGATTGATTTCACTTGATGCTGATAAAAATCCCTCAGACCCTCGGTAAGTTGCCAGCGTTTATGGTATTTTGTCTATGTAGCTACACCAAATAAAAATAAGTCGGAACTGGGCCTCAAGATAATAGCATTTATGAGTTTGGAGCAGAGTCATAACAGAAAAAGATAAGTTAACAAGAACAGTCAACTAATAGCTGGAGTATGAGAGTCCCCAGGGCTAGCTTAAATGTTCTCAGAGGGGCTGTGCCCTTCCCAATTACATGAAGAACCCGTGTAAAATAGCAACGTGTGCCAACTGAACTATTCACCTCCAAAGCACCAGTTTATTTAAACTCAATTACTTATATGACCAGGGCCAATGCTTTCTAAAAAGGAGCCTCTCATGGACTGTGATAAGTGTTATGCCAAAACTCAGCATGAATTTTGTTTTCTTTAAAAACTACCATTTCCATATAATTGGATTAACCCAGCGTGTGACTATGGCCAGATGTCGAAGCTTCCTAGATTGGGCAACTCCCCCATCTGACTTTTCTTGGGCTTCTCTTTCAATACGGTAGGACTTACAATTGAGCCATTGGCTAGAAGCAACCTTTCACTGTCCTTAAGAAGTTATACCTGTTGGTCAGAAGAAAAACTGCCAAGGGTTCAATAAAAGTTTCAGACATTCAAGGAACCATGGTCAGAAACCAAGAAATAATTTATTAATTGTTTCAGGCAACCTTTGATTTTGTAAGGTAGATAGATACAAGGAAAAGAAATTCAAGTAACTTAAATTTACAAAATATCTCATTATTTTATCTCTGAAGTCCCCTTTTAAAAATATTTCCACTACTAATAATCCACCTTGTTTCTTTCTCCAGCATCTTCCACCTACATCCTCTAAAGCCTCTGGACTTCAACTAAAGATCTGTCAGATCGTACTATGTGCCACTGATGGGAGGTTATGGAAGTGTCTGCCCTCAAAAAACTCACTCTAGTATAGGGAATTTGCCAGCGCACAGGAAATATAATGTTCAGAGGACAAAGAGGAAGCTCTGTGAAATGACAGGAAGGTATTATTTTAGCTGGAGGAAGGGGTTTCATAGAATGTTTCGTGGAAGTAATGGCTTTCAGATTGTATTCAACTTCCAAACCTGAAGGGATATCTTCATTTTGGAAGGGCTGGCCACCTTTGGCGTTATAGCATTGGTGAGCCTCTGTGTGGCTAAGTAATTTTAAGTCTCTCTTGGGACTTTCAGAACTAAACTACTCTCTGAATTTCTGTTGAAAGATGAAATTATCATCTTCTTCTTGGGGTTTTCTTGGGATATTGTATCCTAATGGAGAGAAACAAAGTTCACAGATGTAACTTTTTGGGTCACCTGTAAGATCACCAACAACCTTTTTTCCAGGAAGTGGTATCGTCTTTTCTTAAATGTTCAAAGCATAGGTTTGCATCATGAGGCATTTGGAACTATTCACTGGCCCTCCAGATGGGGCTGCCAACATCGATGCCCCCAAGGACCATACACACAGGGAACTCTTGGATGACTTACTCTCTGGAGAATAATTCCAGGTGACTGTCTAACATCTCTAATGCTTAACTATATTTTATTTTAATTGCAATCTTTAGAAAAGCCCATGGAAAATCAGGTTTGGTCCATTCAGTCAACTGCCCTTTTTCAAAAGGCCAACTTCAAGCCTGTCGTTTTTGCAGGGAGGGGCAGGGCATTCCAGAATTCCTTGATCTCTTCTCTAGAACCGACCTCTGTCCCATCTTCTTTACTCTAAAAATGTTCTAGGCATGCCGTTGAAGCCTAGCTTCTCTGCTTAGTCACCATGTGATCTTGAGCAGCTGATTTTATTCTCTAAACCTCAATTTCTTCTTCTGTATTTTGGAAGCAACGGTAGCTCCTGACTCACAGGACTGCAGTGGAAATTCAGTGAGATCACTCTGTTTTGTGAAATGCACTCTGTAAAAAAACAAAATGTCATGCTGGCATCAGTTGCAAGTACATGTACGTCCATGTTGGGTCGCTGTGTTAACTTTGCAGTTTCCATCCACAGTGTGGTTCAGGTGATTGCTTCTTCAAGATTTCCCCTCTAATCTCCAGATTTCTGGAGTTTTCTGATGATTATATCTGACTCTGGACTTATGCTTCAGTGCAAATGTCTCTTTTCTGCATGTCTCTCCTGAACTGAAAGTCAGCTCCTTCCCTCAGATGGGGGAACACACACATGCACACACTTGAAAATATGTCCATATAGTGGACATTCAAGACTTGCAGGGAGGTTATAGGGAAAAGCAAAAAGTCTATATGTTAACAACACTATAAATCAAGACTAGAAGCAGACTGGTAAGGCAGTCAGTCCTTTGGGCAGCCCAGGAGTGAAGTCCCACTGATGTCAGCTCTGGGCTTCACTCTGACTTGTGCCATCTCCTCCACCTTCTCTCCTCTTTCTTCAATTTGTGCCTTCACTCACTAACTATGCTGTGGCTCAGTAATCCACTGAATCACACACCCTGAGCACAGCACCTTCCTCCCTTAAGAGGTTGTTCAAATGTTTCCACAGTCCCTTCATCCCCAAAATGACATAGGGTCAGTGATTTAAAATAACAATCTCACCTTATAACACATTGAAAAAAACAAGTACAAATTCTTCATTGCTTTGCTCTCCACATCAGAACACTTCTGACACTAAGTGTATTTTCTGTTTTTTTGTTTTCTCATACCAAGCACTTCTTCAACTTTCCAAACACCAAATGGGAATCCTACAATTAAGTAAAATTCTGGCACTAACTCCTAGAGTCAGCTCAGACCCTACATGTTAACAGCACACTGGTGTAAGACTGTCCCCCACCTCAGATTCAATCATAGCTCTAGCTGTCTCTGGTGAGTCTGACTGACCATCTGTAAACTGAGGGTTCCTCAGATTTGATAATTGGCTATAATGGCTCAGAGAACTCAGAAAAGCACTTTACTTAACTATTATTAGTATTTGTTAAGGGCATAACTCAGGAGCAGGTAGATAACATAGATGCATATGGAGGAGGGGTACTGAGCTGCCCAGTACCTCCAGGAGCAGCACCGCCCCTGCACCTGCATTTCTTCACCTATTGGGAACTTCTTGAATTATTTCACTTGAGGCTTTTGCGGAGGCCTCATTGCATAGGCATGGCTAATTAAATGATTGGTCATTGGTGACTAACTCAAGGTCTAATGCTCTCCTCTTGCCCCAGGGCTGGGGGTAGGCTAGAGGTTACAACCCTCTAATCATATGGTTGGTTTTCCTGGCAACCAGCTCCCATCCTGTGGTTACTAGAGGCTTTCCCAAAATTACCTCATTACATAAAAGCAGGAATACTTGAAAAAGACTTGTTATAAAGAACAAAATCATTCTTCTTTCATTTTTATGGCTCTTATCATTAAGGTATTTCCAAGGGTTTCAAGAGTTCTGTACCAAAAAGGATAAATAAGAACAGACATATACATACATACATACATAATCTGCTCAGAAAGTATCCAGACATGTAATATGAAAATAGAGACATGTATTGAAGAAAATACAAGATACAAGAAACATTGTACATAGGACAAGACTCCTTAGTCCCCTTCAAAGTAGGCACCTGGGGACCTCACACAGTTGTCCCAATAGCCATCAGCTGCACCATCATATTTTCCTGAATCTCATCACAGTCTGAATTGTCTCCCTTTCAAAGTTGGTTTTAATTTTGGGAAAAGCCAGAAGTCACAAGGTGCCAAATCTGTCTGTAGCATGGGTGAGTCACCTGGGCAATTTGTCATTTCACCAAAAAAACTGCACTAGCTGTGATGCATGAGTGGGCGTGTTGTTGTGATAAAGCTGCTCATCACCAGTTGCCCACAGCTGTGGTCTTCTGATCATCTGAATAGTTTCCCTGGAGGAATGTTCAAGTTTCACACAAAATTGGATGCAGACTTGCTGCTCGACTTGAGCAGTCATTTTAAATGTGACAGCCACACAGTGCACATGCTCACTCAACAGCATCTACCGCCCCCACTGACTAGTACAGTGAAGTTGTCATTGTCCGTACATTAGCATTCCAGCCCACTCTCCTTGGCTACCGGTTTACATCAGTGTTTCATAAACCATTCTGGGTATATTAACAATGGCTGAACAGTTTCCAGGTAGACCTCATATATGTATATACATATATATGTATTTATATGTATTTCTTATTTTAAGTCACAACACACACACATTTTGTAAACACATGTTCTTCTTTAAGTTCCCATCCCCACTACTTTTCTGACCCTTAGGTCCTTCTGTGATTCCTGCTAAGATCTGCTTTGCCACTAATTCTCTTCATTTCACAAGGCTATGTCTAAGTGTGTGCGGATTTTTAAATTCATCTTGCTTGAGATTGGGAATTGTAGGGGTCCTGTGTTCCTTAACTATAGAAAATGTACAGGCATCACCTCTCTGGATATTGCTGCTCCTTCATTCTCCCTCCCTTTCATCGTGAAACTCCAACTATACTGTTAGACCTTATTCTGACTGCCATTCTTCTCATTCACAATTTCCATGTCTTGCTTCTCTGTTAGAAATTTTGGGTCATTTACTGCTATCCCTTCAATTATGAATCCCCCTTTAAGTTGTTTATAGTCTGCTGTTTAATCCATTCCATTCATTGTGTTTTACTTTCATTAAGTACATTTTTAATTTCTAAAATTTATCTTTGCTTTATTTTCAAATATCCTTATTTATTGTGATAGAATTTGATTCAGTTTTCAAATCTGTAATTCAATTTTTAAATGTTCTTATTCATGTTTAAAACAACCATTTTACAGATTAGATATGATATTTAGATTTTCTGAGAATTTTTGTGGCTAATGATGGCTAAAAAAAAGAAAATAGATTAAAAATGGGGTCATTTATGCTAAGCCCCATGTTACCAAACAGACTTAATTACATGATTTTAAAGTAATGTATTTGTAGAAGGGGCCAAGAGAGATGATATAGTCATCTAGTTGAAGAGAACAATTTGAAGTTATATTTCCTACTTTTCCCAGTAGGGCCTGACCCCAGTGACCACAGAGGATGAAGGTTGGGTAGGGTTCCACTCTTCACAGCCTGGCTGGACCCACCTCTGTTGTCTTCCAAAGTCAGCAACAAAGGTTGTGCACATCCTCTATTGCTTCAGTTGTCCCACAAAATCAGCCATGTGAGCCTCCTCCTTAGAGAGCCATAGAGGTCCAGTCCTTGTGCTTGTTAGGATTACTGTGTGTTGCAGGGAAAGGACTGGCTAGCTGTGCCATGTGACAAGGATGTATGGAGCTTAGGGCTGGGCTATAGCAGCAAGCACATCACGGGGGCTGGTGATGCCTGATGAAGACAACTTACCAATTCTTTGAAGCACATGGCTAATGCTTGCCCCTACATTCAAAATTATATACATTCTAAATTACCTTTCAATCATTGTGTGGAAGTCAAATTCTAAGTTTAAGACCCACAGATTTCAGGAGTGCTTGTACATCAAACAATGAAGGTGTCCCTGCAAAGCAGTCATTGCTGGCCAGGCCTTGGCTTGGGTCATCATTTATCTTAGACTTCCTCGAGTATTTTCTGGGAAAGAACATGGTCTTTCATGCAGTTGTTATTTATGTGCGCACAGCGATTCACTAGTTTTTTTCTTCCTTCTTTGGGTTTCTAAAGCCTACTGTTCATACTCCCTAATAACACTTTTTGACATTATATGATAAATATTTTAAAATGCTTACTATCCCCAGCAGTAAGGGACTATATAAATTATGATGTCTTCAACCTTAAGCCCAAGACCAGGCTCACAGACTGAAGCTTTTTTCAATGCTTGAATACATGTGATGGGCACACTTACATCTTCACTCCCCAAAGCAATATAAAATACTTCTACTTTTGGTAAATGCGTTAATACACTCTGCAGAATCTGTTTGAGGCATTAAACATTATTACTGTTTAATTGAAAGCATATTATGGGTTTAATTAATTTATATACACACTGGCATATTGAAATAGTAATAAAATAATCATCATAAGAGGAGATTTGTAGATGTGTTTATAATAACATTATTGATTGTTAATCTATGTCCAAAATTAGCTAAAGATCTGGGTGAAAATTAATTTTACAAGCTACAGTTTAATATATGCAGAATTTGAGCAAAGAGGTAACAAATTCCCTAACATGGGATAGTGGTTCATTAGCCAGTCAAAACTGGGTCGACTGAGAGAGAAAGAGAAGACCGTCACAAATATTTTAGTTGATGAGTGGGATAGTTTGAACAGAAATCATGGTCTTTTTATTTCCTTAAATAGTTAGGAAATGGAAACAACCAAAATGTCCTTCAAAAGATAATTGGATAAAGAAGAGATGGTATATATACAAACAATTAACTACTCCTCAGACACATAAAAGATAAAATATTGTCATTTGCAACAACAAAGATGGATTTTGACAGTATCTTGCTGAATGAAATAAGTCAATTGGAAAAGTACAAGAATCAGCCCTGGCTGGTGTAGCTCAGTGGATTGAGCACGGGCCTGCGAACCAAATGATCGCGGTTCAATTCCCAGTCAGGGCACATGCCTGGGTTGCAGGCCAGTTCCCAGCAGGGGACACACAGGAGGCAACCATACATTGACATTTCTCTCCCACTGTTTCTCCTTCCCATCCCCTCTCTCTAAAAGTAAATAAATACATAAAAATATTTTAAAAAAAAGTACAAGAATCATATGATTTCAGTCTTAGGTGGGATGTAAAACAGAGAGGACCAAATGAACAAACAAAACAAACAAACTCATAGACACAAACAACAGAATGGTAGCTGTCAGGGGTGAAGGGGGTGGGGGAGGACAAAGAGGGTAAAGGGGATCAGATATATGGTGACAGAAAAGGACTAAGCTTTAGGTGATAAGCACACAATGTAGTATCTGTATATTGAATAATAAAGTTGTGCACCTAAGATCTATATAGTGGTAATAACTAATGTTACCCTAATTAACTTAATTTCAAAAAATCAGGACATGGCTAGTCTGATGCTATTTGGGAACTGCTATGACTTTTGGAAAATACAGATTAAATTCTTTTCTTGCTTTTCTTTCTTCATTTTTTTAAGAAAAGCTTTAACAAGGCCAATACTTTGGATATGTGGCATTTTAATTACCTACCAATTGATTATACTAAAAACAATAAAAACTGAAGAAGGGTAAAATTTTCTTGAGATAATTAAGAATGGATTTCAGCC
>PVKM010052385.1:0-10255 GCA_004027735.1 Carollia perspicillata
CTGTGTGTTACCAGCCTTATCTCCCTAAGGCATCCTGTTGATTGTTTTACTCCCCTGTGTGAAGTCCTTCACTGGCTCCCCTCGCCCCCCCAGCAAAGCCCAAGATGCCTTGCCTGACATTCATGGCCTTTCCCAGCCCACCCACCCAGCCCACCCTACCACCCACACAGGTTCGTGCTCTCCCCTCTCACAGGCACATTGGGTGTGCTGTTGGCTTCAGGTTCCTCCGCACACCCTCCCCACCTTCCCAATCCCGTTCCCCTCTCACAGGACTGCTCAAAAGCCACTTCCTCTATGACGTCTTCCTCTCTCAGGTTCCTGCTAAATGCTTCTTCCTTCCTGGACCGGGCATAGCACTGAGTGTGTTCCTCTGTGTGCTGGAATTCTCGGTTTTTCTGTCCCACACCCCTGACTCAATGGAAGGTCTCACGGAAGTGAGAATTGTGTTTGTCTTAGACATTTCTGCATCTCTCACTTAACCAAAAGCAACGTTTGTGCAGCCTGTGTGCATCAGCTCACACCCAGTTGTTGGATGAACAGGGAGAAGGGCATCTATGAGGACAGTGTCTAGACGTTTCAGGGCTAGTAAGTGTCCATTGGCAGGGCCTTTAATCTCTATGCTGAAAATACCAAGTGGCTCTTCTTCCCTTCAGTCCCTCATGGGAAGTGTGATCATTCGGGGGGCATAGAAAATGGATTCGATGTTAAGAATATTCAGAACAGGCATGACAGACCAGGATGTTGCTTGAGAATACATATCCATAAACTTTAAAAACGAGTCTTTTCATCGAGCAAGGAAAGAGCTAGGCACAGCAAGAGGTCACGTAATTGATTTATTGTATTTTGTGAAATAGGGTTCATTTGGTCAATAGGTGGCTGGAGTTAAGATTTCAAGTACACAAAGTTTTACCTGGCTGTAGCTGCATATACTGACTATCGCACATTCGGCTGCACTGAAATGCATTGAACTGTTCAGAGACTCAAGCAAAGCTTTGCTTTTGGGGGTTGGCAATATGTCCGCTGCCCAGCCATTGACCTGTGGGGAAGACTTCTGGGTGCTGAGATCTACCACGACCACTGCGAATGTATTTTAATGTCTTCAGTAGCTTCTTCAGGGTTGCACTGGAAGTTTGAAGGTCTGGGATAGGGGTCAATGTCATTGGCTCCGTGTATTTACTTCATGTGCCCAGAGCATTTTCTTAAGGCAACGTTTAGCATCTACCCTAAAATATACAGACGAGTTCCTGCTCCATGGTTGAGGGAGACGCAGAGCTGACTCTTTCTGGGGTCTCCCTAGGAGGAAGTCGGATGCATTTGCCCAGGTACACAGCCACGTGCCGGTGGAAGAAGTGGCGGAGGTGGTTCCGGAACCTCTCGCCGACGAAGGCGTAGATCACGGGGTTGATGCAGCTGTGCGTGTAGGCGATCACCTCTGTCGCCATGACAGCCACGTCCAGCTGGTTGCTTCGCTCACAGCTGCTCTCAAAGAAAGTCGTTTGAAAGGCATGGAGGAAGAGAGCCAGGTTGTAGGGTGTCCAGAAAATGAAAAAGACCACCATGATGACAAAAATGAGCCGGATGGCCTTGTGCTTCATTCTTTTGGGGCATCTCACCAGTGTTTTAATGATGCCCGAGTAGCAGACGACCATAACGAGCAGAGGCAGAACCAGACTCAGGGCGTTCATTTTCGCAATGTAAAGGCGCTTCCAGGTGTAAACGTCTCCCTCTGGGAAGAGGGAAACACAGGAGAAATGTCCCTGCTCATCTTGGGCCCTAGAGAAGATCATTTCCGGGAGGGCTATCAGCACGATCAGGCCCCACATGGCGAAACTGCTTATGATACCGAAAGACACGGTCCGGGCTCGGAGAGCAAACGTGGCGTGGACGATGGCCAGGTACCGGTCTACGGTCAGCAGGATGATGAAAAAGGTCTCCCCGTACAAGCCCATGCTATAAAACCCTGAGAGCAGCTTGCACATGCCATAGCCAAAAACCCACTGGCCCTGCTGTGCGTAGTGAATCCAGAACGGCAGAGTGACTAGAAAGAGCAAGTCGGAAACCGCCAAGTTGAGCAGGTAGATGTTGGTCAGGATGGACAGGCGCCGGTATTTTACGAGGATCACCACCACCATCACATTGCCCAGCAGCCCGACCCCAAACACCAGGGCGTACAGTGGGGGCAGCAGCTGGGCCATCAGCTGCTGGACATTGTATTTTGCACACGGCTCTGCAAACATATAATCGTAACCAGAGGTCCCCAGGGACTCTTGCTCAGTCACAGGCCCGGCGGCTGGGGTCGCCATTTTTCTTGTTCCTACGATAAAAGAAGAAACAACGACCCCTCAATTAGGCACGGCCACTCTTTCCGAATCCTAGTTGATTTATTAGTTACCCAACAAACCCACGTGTGATGAACTGCCTGTACATTTAAAGGTGTATCAGAGCTGCCGTGGCGGGAGGCAGTCAGAGATGCAAGATGGAAGTTTTGAAAGACGGCGTGACCTGCCGTGAGAAAAGAGACAGGGATGTCGTGGGTGGCGGTGAAGAACAGGGATGTTGACGTCTGGAAGCAGTTGAAAGAAGAAGTGTAAGACAGCAAAAACAAACAAACCTGGGGCCGGATGATAGTAATATAATGGTTACTACTATTACTGTAACTTTTAAGGGATTTTGTATTTTACTGTGTATATATGACTTTCAAAATTATCTTACCTATTTAAAAACCAAATGCTTTTCATAACGATAATGATTAATATTGTTACAAATACCTACCCTTCTCTGTGGCCCCATGGTAAAGGGCCGTTCACCATAGCTAATAGGGAAACTGAAGCTTGAAGAAATTGAGTGATTTTCTCCAAAGCCTCTAACAAGGAAATATAAAAGTTCAGGCTAGATCTTCAGTATCTATGTCCAATGTTCTCTTCACGAGATTCAACTGCAGCGATTTTTAAATTTAACTTTTGATAATGTGGCTATTGGAATTGTTATTAACTATTATAACAATTGTATTGTAAGCAGTATCGGCCCAGGTTAGTGGACTCCTTTTCTGCCCCTCACGATACCGACACAGCCTGGGCAGCCATCAGCAACAAACCCCTTGGTTACTCCTTCACGTGGGAGCTGCCTGGGAGGGCGAGGCCAATGGGAGTTCTTACCGGATTTGATATTTTTAAGACTGGGATCTCTAGGGTCAGTGCCTGCTTTTCTTACAATGGCAGACCTCACTGGAGCAGAAGGAAAAACAGACAAGGAGGGAGCCCAAGAAGGACAGTTGGTCCCTGCACTTCGTCCTTGAAGGGGTCCTGCTGATTGTCTCCTTCCTATGAGGAGGCTGGAGCAGGGCACGAATAGATAAGTCAGTAGGTGTTTCGCAAGGTAAGTCCCAGAAATGCAATGATCGAATCCTGAGCCCCCGAAGGTCAGCCCAGGCAGGGTTCTGTGGAGGTGGGGCGCACAGCGGCCCGTCCTAGACGCTCCTCTCACCAGCTGCAGGACTGGGACCAGCCCTTCACCCTGAGGCTCACTGACGGGGCCCCAGACTTTCGGCTTGTGTGGCTGGGCGCTGTGCTTAGATGTCCTGGAGTGGACATCCGAAGGGCACCTTGAGGGTTCGTGATAATTCAAACCTCCCTGTCTTTGAAGAAGCAGAGACCCTTTCCCCGAACCCTCAAACAGCTCCCTCATGCAAGCCAGAGCTCCTTCTAAAGAGCAGCAACACAGACAGGCTTGTTCAGCTGCAGGTGCCCCAGAGAAAGCCACCGCCCCGGGCTCCACCTCCTCGGTCTTGAGCATCGGCACCCACAGTGACTCTAGGTGAAAGAAATATCCATTTTTCAGCATGGATCAAATAATGCGCAAAATGGTCAAGTTCTTTCCCTTGTTTGATGTATTTTCCCCTCGTATTGTAAACAACCACCTGGGAAGGAAAAATACTGAGAAGAAAATGGAAGTTGACATTCTTTGCATGTAACCAATGCAAGGTAAGAGTCCATCATAATTGTGTCTTGCTTAGGTCAGGCACTTTACGTATGTTTGCTTGTCCTCACAACTTTGCAAGGTAGGTATTTATATCCCCACTTCACAGATGAGTAGAGAGAGGCTTGGTGGGGCTCAGTCACTATGGCATTGTTAGTGCATGACATTGCTAGCTGGGACTCTGTCTTGTGTCCCTTGTCTCCAAAGCCCATGCCATCACTGCTATAGGGTTACATTTAGGAAGAAACTCCACACCCCAAATTATATAAATATTTATCTATACTTTAGTGTCTAAATGTTTATCTATTTTTAATATCTTTATGGTGTCATTTATCCATAAAAGTCTATAACACATTTTAAATGTATTTTGTTCTATGGCATGAAATGCATTTCTCTTTTATTTATGTCTACGTGGTTGACAATTTAAAGACACCGTATGTTGAATACCTGCCCTCTCCTCCTTGGGCATAAAACACCACCTTGGCCATGTATTCTAGAATGTTCCTGATTCTGCCTGTGCACTTTACACGCCACTCCATTGGCCAGGCAGAGAACAGCAGGTGTAAACAGCCTGGGATGGGAGAGTGCCTGGATATGATTGTAGAAGAAAAGAGGGCCAGTGTGGCCAGAAAGGAGTGGTATGTGGTTAAAAATTATCAGAAAATATAATTTGTAGCCTTGGCTGGATAGCTCAGTTAGAGCTAGAGCTTCATCCTGATATACCAAGGTTGTGGGTTCGATCCCCAATCAGGGCACATACAAGAAATGCATACATTAAGTGCAAATATAATTCATAATGATCCCAATATATTATAGATGTTCATGGTTATTTAATCATTGCCTTATTGATGCATAATGAAGTCGTTCCCAACTTTCACTTTCATAAATAATGCAGCAGTAAACATATTTGTCTGCAGTTTTTCTTATTTCCTTAAAGTAGATTTCCATTAGCACCATTTCCACTTGCAATAATATTTCTAAGGCTCTTGATGCATTTTGCCAAATTGCTTCCAGAAAGTGTGTAAACACACACACCCCCCACTTGGCACTGGTGAGTGATGATGCCTGCCTCAGAGTGCATCCATCAGCACAGAGAAGATCTAAAAGAAAATATACAGGCCAATTATACTGGCAAAGGGATGCCATTATTGTTGTAGCTAACACTTATTTAATTTCTTTTTAAATTGTACCTATTAGTCATATGTACTTTCTTTACAGTGCATTATCTGTGTATGCTTTTGCCCATTTAATTCTGCTGGGTGTATCTCTTTTTTCTGATTGAGTCATGCAGTTCTTCCCCAGTAGAAGTAACTCAGCCTGCATGACTCAAAGTCATTATCAGCACCTTCTAACAAGGGCTGCGTGTATGTTCCAACGCCTCTTGCTGCCATGTGCCAAAGACGCCGTGTTCCCACCTTCCTACCCAAAGCACTTGTCAAACAACAGTTAGCTTCCATCTCCAGCCAATCCAAGGTTGCCGAGCTTTAAAAAACTCTCTATCCCTGCCCTCCAACACAGGTCCAGGCAAAGCAGTCAACCTTGTAGAACCAGACAAAAAGACTCCGAATCCGTCAACCGATTCATCCAACAGCCTGACTTAGAGTGAATTTCCCATGAAAACTTGAAACATATATGTATATATACAAATGTAACATATAAACGTACACACACACATATATGTCAACTGTATTTTCACTGTTTCTTACAAGTCAGTATGAATAAACACCAATGCACTCAGTGTGACCCTTTGGTGTGGCCATCTTCTCAATAGTTGAGAATTCATGAAAGCCTGTGCCCCGTGGGCTCAGCCACAGGCACGTGGCCTGCAGAGGCATGAGAGGCTGACTCTGGATGAGTGGAAGGGGTGAACCTATTGCAGCACGGTCGGGAGGAAGACGGGGAAAGTGGGAGAAGGCAGGAAGGCAACGGGAGTATTTCATAATACACCCTTCCCCGTGCTACCTGCTAAACTGGGGTGAGCTTCCCTCTCCTCCACCCCCTTGATTCAAGGGCACGCACTCCTGGGAGGTGTTGCTTCCACCTGCCTAGACCCCTCGCTCTATCTCCTTTTTCCTAGAAACCTGACAGTCTACCTGGAAGTCTCTTCTAAATAAACAACTATCTCATTTAATGAGTTCTCCCTCAGAGAAGAATAAAAAAAAGTGGTACCTGATAATTTAGCAAAGTCCTTTATGCGTCCGGTGATAGCTTAGGTCTCACCACTGACAAAGTGGAGATACCATCTGTTCAGAGACATTAGAAAGATGAGGAAAAAAACAACGTCCTTATCTAAACAGGCCGGTGCCTCGGATTTTGCAAGTTTTCAGAGAGATACGAAGCTGGCCGTGCACACTCAGGGTCCAGTTGAGAAATCCTTGACGTGAGCACGGCTGGCGTGCAGCAGCGTTTTTTCTTTTAGGTGTTCTGTATTTGCTTGGAATGGCTCATTTTTGAGGAAAGGGGTCGGATAATTCTCGAATAAAATTGCTTTAACCCACGGGAAGGCAGGATAATCAAACAGCATAGGAATTTCCCTGGGAAGGAAGAAGGGGCTAACTTAACCGTTCCACAGACCTCAACAGGAGACTTCGAGGAGGTGGATTGTAGCGCAGGTTCACACGCCCCAAGAAAACTGGAGTTTGAGTTTCAGTTGGAGCCCCTACCGCTGCATGACCTTGGGTTAATCATCTAATCTTGCTGGACCTCAACTTTCTCACCTGTAAACTGCCAAAAAATAATGGCTACGCCACAGTGTGGAACCAACTAGAAACATAGGTAAAAGGTAAAAGGACCGAGCAAACATAAGGTGTGGGCAGAGTACCATCGTAGCCTAAGCTGCACAGGACAGAGCCAAGCGCCTGCTCGATGCGCTGATGTGCTCGGAGGGCTCAGCTTGGGGCTGGGCACGGAGCAGGAGCTCACCCGGTGTTTGTGGGAAGAGCTCTGACTGTGTCTGGTGTGACTTTGATGAAGTGGCTAAGTGGGCGAGTCGATGCGATTTGCCCCATTTGTTGTTAACATCTGCCATGCATGTAGGGCTGTGCTATATGCTTGAAATGACACAGAAATGATACGGGGAAAGGACAAACACTCTGTGGGAAGGTCCTCTGGGGCCCCGACTTGAGGATGCTTACCAGTCAGCAGCAGCTCGCTGGGTCAG
This sequence comes from Carollia perspicillata, assembly GCA_004027735.1. Lineage (NCBI taxonomy): Eukaryota > Metazoa > Chordata > Mammalia > Chiroptera > Phyllostomidae > Carollia > Carollia perspicillata. The sequence goes on from PVKM010052385.1 coordinate 7,136, forward strand.
CAGAACCCCTGCTGGAAAAGAGGTAGAGAAACTGGGAAAGAGAAGTCAAGAAGGTATCAGAGAAGGGGCCTCTGCCATGGGTTTTTTGAGGCATCCCGGGGTGGAGAGGTTACCAGGAGGCAGATTTCTGGCCCCTGGAACCAGAGCAGTCTGGGGGCACCCTGCCAGCAGGTGTCTCTGAAGAGGAGCCATTCTGGAGCCCACTGATAGACCTGGGGGAGCCCAGCCTGCGTGCCCTCCCGTGTGCTGGTCACTCACACCTGTGAGGACAGCTCCCGGGTCAGGGGCCAGGCCTGCCCTGCCAGCCGCTGCCTCCCCCTCTGCCTGCCCAGGGTGGGAACAAGGTACTAACTGAACAAATGAAAGAAGGAAGGAAGGGCTGCCATTTTTGTCATAGAAATTTTACGTAAGAATAAGGAAATCTTTCTCTGTGGGTGAGGGGTTGAATAGAAAATTCCAGAGTCCTCGCCCAACTCCACTTGCATTTCTCAGGACTCTCTTTCTGCCCTGAACACCCCCCACTCCAGCCCCAGGGGGTACCCATTGGCCCCCAGACATGCCTCGGACAGTCCCACCATCCCATGTTCGGTCACTTAACTTTTTCCTTCTTCTCTTCTCTCTGCTGGTCGGAATCCTACCTGCAGTCAGGGTCCCGCTTCCATGCAGAGAGATCCATGTCTGCTTAGAAAGATGGGCCTTCGTCCCACTTACCTGGTGATGCGCCTTGGCTTCCTGGCCTGTAAACGAAGATCAAAATAGCACCCATGCCAACCTGGGTGCTAGGTGGGATAACACAGGAAAGGGCCTGGTCTGCACAGTGCCTGGCTTGTCGGGTATGGCTGACCAATGTCCACCACAGTGAGCTGTGCCTTAAAGGAGCAGGCCCTGGGCACTCACCTCCTCCTCTGAGGTCCCACAGCATCTGTGGTCTACACAGCTGTCCAGTGCTCAGTGTCACCCCAAGAGTCCTGAGCACCCCCTTCTCCTCTGGCCCCTTTACTGCCTGGGTTCTGAGCGAAGGAAGAAGTTAGAGGGCCAAGAATGAGCTTGTAAGGCCAACCGGACCTCGACAGATATGTCTGCTGAAGCAAAAAGGACAGAGCTGAGCCAAGCCCAGTCTTTCCAAAGCTGACGGATTCAAAAGCCACACCACCCCTGGCCAAGGTGGTGCCGGGGGTGCCCACGCTGAGTTCCCTGCATGAGGAGCGAGGGGTGCAGGGAGGAGGGCTACGGATGGGAGTCAGAGTCGGCTGCCTCTGACCTCCGTCTTCACCACTTGTGGCCGACTTGGAATTCTCAAGTGATCGACCCAACCAAAGAACTTCATTTCTTTACGCAACCAGCCAAGCACTGGTGACAGTGGTCAAGGAAAGCCAAAATGAAGAGAATCTAAAAAGGCGATCATTCTGGGGCGGAAAACAGAGGTTTAGGATAATGAACTCACAGGTGGGGGGCGTGTTGAATTCAGCAGTGACTCAGACCTTTGCGGGGCTGACCCTACTGTGTGCTCCACGTGCAAGCAAGGCATCATGGGAGTACTGGAGCTGGGTGCCCCAGTCAGGGCAACAATTTCTCACCGATTGAGAGATCAAGCTTCAGAAGAAGTCAAAACGGGGGTTAATTTATGCGAGGAGAAACACAAGCCCACACGCTTCTTGGTGGAAATCGGACTGAGGAGTCTGCGTGGACTCTGGCAGGTGTGGGGCAGCCCTGGCAGATCCGCTCAGGTTCCTCACACGCGGCCTGAGGCTTTCCCCTTGGCTATTTTTGGTGTTGAAAGCCTGCGTGTCTTTCAGGTTGGGGCCCCTCCATCACTACCCACGTTAAGCTAACGAATCCACTCGATGTGCCCGCGGTCTCAGGATCCGGGCATGAGCATGGAAGCTGCAAGAAGTTCCACGCCAGCGTCCTCCACGGAAAGACTGTCGTGTCGCCAGGCTGAAACTGCCGTTTCTAACCGAGGGCGTCGTGTGGGGCCTCCCAGTAAGGATTCCGTCACACACGGTGTGGAAAACACGCACGAGACGCAGAGGACACTCGGTCTCTGAGAAATCCTTCAGCGAAGAACCGCTTTATGCTCTGCTCGCCCAGAACTTTCCAAACCTATGTTTAACGCTGAAACAAGTTCTTTTTCAAGGATCGCCTGCTAACGTTCCTCAGGACTAGGAATCCTTGGGAGGACTCAGAATGCTGGTCTGACGCTGGGCCAGCATGACGCTGTCGCGAATGCTCCCTGGCCCACCCTCTCATGTCGGCAGGGGTCTCCACAGCAGCCCTGTGGGGTGGGCGGGGATGCTCTTGTTACCCCACGTCACAGAGGAAACGGAGATTCAGCAAAGGCTTCACAAAAGCCACGGAGAGAGGGACGGGAAGAGCTGGGCCCCACCCCAGAGCTGGGCCCCACCCCAGAGCCGGGCGGATCCATCGGGTACCCTCTTTCTCCTGCACCCTACTGCCGTGGGACAGACAGGTGCCCGCTGTCCTTCCGCTGAACATGAGGGTGGCACCGTGACCAAATGTGAAGGCAGGACCCACAGTGGTTTACCCGAGGTCTACAGTGGTTTGTTCTGTCCTGGCCCTCCCCAAGGTGGGCCAGAGACTCTTGGTGTTCCTTTCAGGCTATTGAAGGTCCTCAGGCCCCAGGTACACGAGGCGTATGGGACAACCGGACTGAGGATGCTAGTGCTCGCCCATCTGCCAGATCCTCCATGTCAGATAACTAAAGCAGAACTATTCAGGGGGCAACAAGCAAACAACAGAATATAAACAACAGACAGAATATACACAGCAAAATAAACAGAGGACAGGTTGGGTGCATGTGACCAAAAAACCAACCAACCAAATGAAGAACCTGAGAAGTTATGAAACACTCAGAAACGTCTCACAGGAGAGCTCAAGCCAACCACAGCCCCGAGCGTGCGAAAGGAAGTGACCGCCAGAGCAGCAGGGAAGTGCACGGCTTCCTTTAACCGGACCTGTCCTGGCCCAGCTGGGGCGCTGGTCTTGGGACCCACCTGGGGCAGGAAGGCTGGGCACCAGCCAACACCTCCTCACCTCACCTTTCCCAGGAAGCTAACGGAAAGATTTACGTAGCCCGCAGGGTCCTGGAAAAGGCGTATG
>PVKM010052386.1:0-10257 GCA_004027735.1 Carollia perspicillata
GGCCTCGTCACCAGATGGTACTTTCCGTCTGGACACCACAGCTCCCTACTGGGTCCCTGTATCCTGCTCAAACCAAGCATACTCTCTTTCTGGCGCCTCTCCTGGTTGACGTGGCTAGCCTAACCTTGAGTGTTGTCAGCTGGCTGCTGGCCTTCATTTTCAATGCAGCTGAAGTTTTTATTCTCCAGAAACCTTACCTTAACTTAAGAAGATGGTATAATAAAAAAATTCATTCTTGTTCTTAATTTATTTCTTTATATTTTCCAATTTTTCTATAAGAAATGTGTATTTCTATGATCGTTAAGTATATAAATAAATATCATTAAAGTAAATTTTCCATGCCTGATACATGTCTTTCCTTCCCGTCCTCCCCCCCCACCACAAATTTCTTTTAAAAAGAAAACAGGCAAAAACATTCCTAGGTGAAACCTCACCCCTAAAACACAAGTCTACCCTCCCATGAGGCTCAGAGCCCCTGCAGGCAACGCTTCTCTCTCTCTGAGATCCTGACCGCAGCTGGCCCGGCACAGGTGTGCCATATGGGTGGAACTGAGCTGCCAGGAAGCTGATGGAAAAGTCTGAGCGAGCAAGCTGCCTCTCAGCCTGCCTGTGCCCATTCTTGTGCCCAAGCATCCTCAGGACACTCCCAGGAACAGATGTAACACCTTCGATAGAAAGAGAGGATGGCGCAGGACTGGGCTGGACTTCCCGGTACTACAGATAACTACGCTTCTGGGTGGGTTTATGGTAGTGAACCTTCGAAAAGAGCAAGGCTGTGCTGTGCTGAGAAGCCTGCGGGGTACACATAGGCCTCCATTCACTCGGGCACCCCCCTGGCACTGATGAAAGCACCTCTAACTGAGAAGTGTACAAAGCAGTCTTTGTTGGTCTGCCTCTGGCTGAGATAACACCAGTCTGGGGCAGCGCTGAGGGGGTGGAGTGGGTGTGGGGCCACTACCAGAGAGCTGGTCTTGACGATGGAGAAGATGCTGCCAAGAATCCCGGAGCAGATGAGCAGCTCTTTCTGCTGCCGCAGGTGAAGGTGAATGTGATGCAGAACCACGGGAAGCAGGATGCGGCGGGATTCTGGGAGAGAAAACACAAGGGTGAAGAAACCCTTCAGGGAAGAATGAGCCGCCTTTGGAAGCCAGTGGTACCGTGGGCTTAGCTGGTCTCAAAGCAGGCGGCGCTGGGACTGAAGCCCAGCTGGAGGCCACCCCTTTCCCTTTTGTGGGCCTAGAAGCCCACCTGCTGGGCATTATAGGAGACCCCACGACATTATCCTTCCACCTCTCTTTCCTTCTTTCTCAGGTAAAGGCGTCATATCCGTGACATTTTGTGCGGGATGAATATTAGGACATGGTTCTGAACAACATCTCTTTAATGACCAGACTCCAAATTACAGGCTTAGTTTACAGTGAAGACTCCATTTAAACAACACACACAGCTCTATGAGCTGCACTCACTGAACCTGCCCACTTCATATGGATTGTAAATGGACCCCTCTACAAGGTACCCTGACCAGGTGGCCTGGTACTCGCACTCCCTGCCCCTGCCCCCAGCGTTTACTCTGTGGCAGCCATCGGCCTGCCCCATTTCCCCTCAGGCTTGCTGGACGTGCCCGCAGGAATGAATGCGAGAGGAGCAGGACTTGTGTCACAAGCCTCTGAGAACCAGCTACCCTCACTGCTGCTCCTACTTGTCTTTTCTCCTTGACGTTACCCAAGCAGCACGGTCATCAGGAGGTGACTATATTAACTCACTCGAAGACCTTGGGGAGGCTGCTTCTTCCTGTGGGCTTGACTTTCCCCATCTGTAGAATAAGGTGCTAATGGCCTCTTCTGCATTTCCTCAAAGGCACCATGAGAGTACAAGTGTGAACAACAGGTCCGTGGTCCCTGCAGGCACCACCGTACCTGGCCAGCATGATTCAGCCAGATTACCAGTAACACAAACAAGCCATGGCATTCTGGCTTTATCGTCCATATTTCACCATAGTTAGGTGTTCCAGATGAAATTCAGAAATAAAATCTTTGTCAGCCAAAATCAAATTACATGACACACAGAGATTTTGAGACTGCCTTGTTAATATGCACGAGAATATGTTCCAATGAAATAAGACTGACAGCTATTCTATCTTTAAAAAAGATGCTTAGCTAAAAGAGAAGTTCCCAATCTATTTTGCAGACCAAAACACCAACAAAGCAGGATTTGTAACATCCAATAGCTGCCTGCAGACAAAAGAGCAGAATCTGCTGAAGAAAAGACCAAACTAACGTGATCTGAGAGTGTGTGTGTTGGTTAAAGGACACCGCTGGGAGAGATCCCCGCTTCAGGAAAGATGCTGCAACTCAGGCATTCAACGAACGAGAGAGGCAGACGAAAATCTGGTGGTGGCTTGTCATCTCAAGATCCAATTACACAGTTCCACTGCCACACAAAGATTAAGAACAGATTTTCTTCGTGATTATGGGAAGCAGAAGGTATATGCAAAAATATTAGAAATAAAGTATGTCAGTGAGAGCGGTCTGCTGCCGCCTCCCCAGATATTCAGAAAGCACCTTTTCAAGCAGTGTGAAAAGCTTGCGTGTGGGCAGTGGTCTCCGTGACAGTGTGTCCAAACCCCTGATAAAATCTTCACTCCAGGAGCCGGTGAAGAGAGAGTGTTTACCATAAATAGTAACAGAGAGAAGCTGGTTTTCTTGATGGCAGCTTTACCATCGGCAATACCCAACACTGAAGTTAAAGAGAACATCGACTGTATTGCAAATGTGTGTAGCCCTGGACTGGGAAACTATTGTCTTAATACTTCAAAAGTCAAACTTAACTTATTTTTCTACAAAAATTCTAATTATAAAAATTCTAATAATTGTTTTGCTAGCATTTCAGACTTAATTCCTATGCCCTAGTTCATTCTTTGAAAGTGACATTCTGCCTAAAGGAGCAAGCTCATTTTGATTGTAACGTTGGGCCACTGAATGCTTGGCACCGCTGCAAGCTGATCATGTTCAATGTGGTTTGAGGTTTGTATCCGAAGGCTCTTTCTCAAAGGCAGCCTGAGCTGCTGATGGTATTTGCTAGGCTGTCCTGACCAGTTTGGGAGTGTGGAGGGCTCCCTGTCCATCTCTTTGTCTCATCCTTAGAGGCTCCTTCAAGGAGAGGAAAAGCAATCTAACTGGTGAGACGAGGAATCAAGAAAGCACAGTGGGTCCTCTGGACCTCCTTCAGGGTCTCCTTGTTTCCTTGACTTACCCTTTCCCCTTGGGCTGGACCCTTCTCTCTTGCTCCCCTGCTTTCCCTCTGCTCTCTCGCCCTGCTGGGGGGGTGGCGGGCCCCGTCCCTGGCAGTTGGCTAGACTTTTGGGCCTGGGGTTGCTCTGCAGGCCATGCCATGTGCATCTCTGGGGATAAATCTTGAGTGAGGCAGCACGCTTGCTTCTTGCCTCCAACCTTGAGCACAGTTTACTAAAAATTCTGCATTTTAAGGGCCACTGGCTTCTCGTATGATGGTTGATAAAGACGATCCTTTGATTACCACTTGGCTAGCACCCTGGAAAAGTGAGTATGACTCTCCTCCCAACTGGATTTACCTGAGAAAGAAAACAGGCGGCTGTCCACAGTCCTGGCAATGGACTGCAGCTTCACCACGTCCATTGACTGCCCGATGTGGACAGTGCTGGGCATGCTCCCCAGCGTCCCCCTCACGAACTCCGCCACCTCCTGCACGGTGAACATCTGCAACAACTCATCGAAGATGGTTGGGAAGGAGTTGAGGAGTGCGGCCTGCAGAAGCGAGTGGAGCTGTGGTCAGCTTGGAGGTTCTGGGTGTGTCTACGTTGCACGCTCTGACAAAGATGCAGGTGTGAGAGGCTGGGAAGGCCCTGCAGGCCCTGCCGTGAGCGGGTTCCTCCTTGGCTTCTCTGCTACATCTATCCCTATAGCACTCATGCTTGGGACATGAGCCGGGAGAACCAAAATGGAAATCAAAACAGAACTGACGGGGGCCCAGGCCACCTGAAGCTTTCACAACTTGCCAAGGAATCTGCTGAAAAGGGAAGGGAATATAAAATGAAACTAGTTCAACCTGGCTTAATACCCATAGCTGTTTATGCTTACAAAATGGATTTAAATTTTTTATCTCTGTCACTATGATCAAACTCTTGACCTTTCAACTTTGGCCCCAAACTCAAGCCAGGAGCCTCTCAAAGAAAGTACGGCAGAGAGCGCTGAGCGCCTCCAAGCAGCACTAACTGAACTCTGCTCAGAGCCCCGCAGCCAGCAATCCAGCTGAGAGTTGGACCATTTTCCCAGGACAGAGACATTTATTTGAAACCATGAAATCTGAAGACTTTATTTCCTTCATATGTGATGTCTGGCAGCTCAAGTGTAAATCCAAAGGGTGAAGAGTGTGTGGGTTTTGGTCAGGCACGAAGTCTTGAGGACTTGTAGCAGTGATGGTGCAGAGCTCGGTGACCTAGATGGTTCAGGGAGTGTGTGCGCTCAGACACTTCTAGGATCTCAGCTCGAGCAGACCCATGAGGTAGCCTCTCAAGGGCAATCTGGTAATAATCCCAGGGTCTTTGGGAGGCAGAGTAGTATAGGAGAAAGAAAATGAGTTTGGGAATTAGACAGACAAGAGTTCAAATCCCAGCTTTATCATTTATCTGCCACAGAACCTTGGGTGAGTTACTGCCTAATCCTCAGTTTTCTCATCTATAAAATGGGATGACACTTATCCATAGGCGATGGTATGAGTAAAAAAACTAGGTGCACACAGTTTGTTTCCAGTAAAGTGCTTAGCACACAGTAGGCCTTCAATAAACACTGGCTCACAGTCTTCTCTTGTCTACATGGAGGTAGCACGAAGGAGGCTCTTTCCACTTTTCAATCCTCTTACATGACTAACCCAAGGTGTACGAAGGGAAACGGAGTGTCGCCTCGAGACAAGGAGGCGAGGGGACACTCTTCCCAAGGGGCAGGTAGAGGAGGGAGGCTGTTTTCCCTGACTGATCCATCAGAGAGTAGACACTGGCCTAGAGTTAGTGGGAGTCCATGCCACCGGGAAAGAGGTCTGTCAGCCTGCAGTCTATGCTCAGGCCAGGCCCAAAGACAGAACTTACATGAAGTCTATCTGAAGACTTGAAACTCTCTGAGATAACAAGGAAGTTATTTTGCAGTAATGAGAACCATCACAAAAACCTATTATCATAAGCAGTTAGACAAAGAAAGGCAAAGGGGGAAAAGCAGGTACTTCATAATCAACAATAAACAGTAGCTGATTTGCTCTCTTAAATAATGAAATTTCCTACATTTATGCACCAGGACAAGGACACTTGCACCCTAACATCTCCTAGTGGTCAGGATCAAAGACATAAAGTTTGACCCAATAATACCCTTGGTGAGACTTCGGAAATTCATGAAACATGAGCCTGGCACCAAAGAAGCAGGTCTGATCCCGACTCAGGTCTAAGCTGAGACCGGATTTCAGCTCTGCCACCTGATGTGACAGGAGCATATCACTGAGTACAGGGCACTGCCAAGTTCTCTGAAATCACACCTGCCTTGCTCTGCTAGCTACCTCAGAGTTAGCTACCTCTCTCTGCAGGCTGAAGAGAGGAGTCCTAGGCCCTTGTTAGCAGGAGCAGATAGGCTGGGGGAGAGAAGGGAGGAGGAAGATGAGCTGTTCCAGGTACTTAGGAGAGGAGACCACAGAAGGAGCCTTTTTCATAGAGGCTCCTGACCTTGAGGTATTCCCACTTCTTCCAGTCTAGCTCCGAAATGCTCACCTATTCTCTGGGCCAAGTGGACTAAAGGCAATTGGCACCAAGGGGCAACACAGAGACATGTGGAAAGCACAAAACTGTTCTAATCTTAAATGAGACATTTGTATTCGCGACAGTCCTGGAAGTGACCGAATGAATGGACATGGGAAAGGCTACTGGCCTGAGCTGACAGCCATCGATGTAATAATTATCGATGTAATAATTAGGCTAAAAAAAATCAAGTGTAATTCATCAGAAACAATTCTGACATTTGTAAGAGAAAAATAACCCCATTGTGACTGGGGCAGTGGACCCTTGATCCTTCTCAGGGTGAGGCTGCAGGAAAAAGGTTAACAGGTTCACTGTCTAGATATTTTTAATGTAAGAAAGCAAATTTCCTTCCCACACTGATATTTCTAATAGAATCTGATTATCCTAATTCTTGGCCAAAGTTTTCTTGTTATTTCTGCTATTTTCAACCTGTTTAATTCTTAACTGCTGGAATGGTCAAGTACTACTCTGAAGTTTTTAAAATTAATACAGTGACTAGGAGATTAAACCCCCTATACACTGTGAACACCCTCTATAAGTAAGATGTTCATAAACAACTACCGTGCCGTAGCTAAATAAATTCTGTCTAAAGGGGGTCCCTGAGAACAAAGTTGTGCTTCCCCACCATAAAGCCACTGGGCTATTTCATATTTGGCAGCCGGGGAATAGCTGGTTTTGAAGTAAAGGCAGCTTTTCATTCTATTAGATACTTCCTTGTAAATCGCCCCTCACCCACACAGGAGCCTGGCAGGGCTTCTTTGACTGGCAGCAGGAAGACAAAGAAATTACCCACCAAGGCAGACAACAACCCAGCATCAAAGCTTCCCTGCGGCTCACAGACCTGAGTGAACAGGAGTGTTTCTGAGTTCCTGCTGTCCAGACTGAGAACAAACCGGATGGAGTGGAAAAGTTCTTGGATGCTGGACCGGAACTGCTCCTCTTCCATCCCACAGGTGGCTCTTGAGTACAGGATCCTCGACTGCACGATGAACTTGAAAAGGTACTCCAAGGCCTGGAGGTATGAGAGCCAGAGTAACAGAAAGGTGTTAACGATGGTCAAGAACTAACACAGCAGGAAATGAAGGGCAAAGTAATAACAAATTCTACACTAAAATCAGGTGATGGATAATTCCAACTGTGGAGATAAGTACTTCTTTTTAAACTTTTCTTAAAAGTCCAAATGGTCACCGAGCAGCAGTTGCCATCTTCCTGAGAGAAGACAAATTACTTCACGACTGTGTTTCAGGATTCTGGAATTGAGGAATCACAGACTGTCATGGAAACAGTTGAATCCAAGGACATACAGGATCCAAAGAAAATTCCATCTCTCAGCAGTAAGAAGTGGGCTGTCTTTCTGGAACACCTTTAGGAAGCTATCCTCAAACCTGCCAAGGACACCCCTACAGGTCATTCACAGGGGACAAATAATAACACCCTTATCTTCATCTTCTTCAGTGGTAGAACTTTCTTGGAAAGGAAGGCCTTGACTCAACGTGAAAGGAAGAGATGAAATAAGAATGGCGAGATGCAGTGAATGACAGCAGCCAAGAAGACGAGGTTTCCTGGGTGCAGCACGTGAAGACTGAATGACAGGTGCCTGGCCAGAAGCACATAAGTCCTGCGAGGAAGGGTAGCAGCTGGATGGGGTGGAGACTTACTAGTTTGGTCCAGATGACGCGAAAACGGAAATTTAGTGAAGAAGGGGAAATGGAATGATAAAACGTGGTACTGGACGCATTAGTACTGGGTGCCACACAGCCAAGTTTGAAGGGCTAAGAACAAGTACGAAGTATCCTAGAAAAAGTTGCCCCCCAAAGGCAACTCCTCCTTTCCCCCACCCAAACCTCCTTTTTCCATAAGTGACCCTGCATCGACCCGGTCAACCTGGCTGGACACTTTATGAGACCAGCCTCAGTTCTTCCTTTCTGTCACCTCCCATGTCCACTCTAACATTTGAGAGCCCCTGTTTTGGTCACATCAGCTCCTTTTTTGTTGCTTGACAACTCAAGCTCTTTTCCATCCTGGCTTTTAAATGGGCTGCTGCCTCTATCTGGAAGGCTCGTCCCAGCTCTTACCACTGGTTTCAGCTCAGTGGCCCCTCCTCAGAGAAGCGTCCTCTAAAATCTTGATCTGCAGTATACCTTCCTCTGTCGTCTGTCTGTTCCTGGCTGATTTCCAGGTTTATTTCCTTCACACTATGCACCAAGTTTCTCCCCCACTAACTTTGTATATTTACCTCTTTCACACGTTTATCGTCTGTCTTTCCCCCACTTGAATGAAGTGCTATGAAGCTTAGCATTTGTGGTTTGTTTTTTTTTTTTTGCTTGGGCCCATGCTGAATCCCAGGGGGCTAATATAGTGCCTGATACATGGCACATACCAAGCAATGCTGAATGAATAATTCTTCAGAGAAAACAACTTCTGTAAAGCCTTCTTCAGTACCCTTAAGCAATTAATTTATGGATTCATACAGAATCTTTCGAATCTAGCTCGACCTTTACTCCCTGAAATATCATTATGTGAGGCCCCTGACAGATGCTGGGGTCAGAGAAGAACAGAACCCAGGCCCTGCCCACACATCACACACAGGACCCTGCTCCACACACGCGTCTGTGCCTGCTTCCCCTTGGGGCACTGGAGACGTGTTCTTTAAGGGAACAGGTCTGCCTTACCCCTCTACACATCTCAGCACCCACAACAGATGCCAACTGCTCTGCAGACATGTACTGTATGAAGGAGAGAGATGAGACTCACAGCTTTAGATTTGTACAGAATGTGCAGAGAAAAAGCAGGAAAACACAAAATCTGTGATTTGATTTTGCCTCTTCCATCTCATGCCACTGGGGCAACATCCGTTTTATCTGTGACCATGTTAACAAAAACAACAAATCACATGCCCAGCTCAACTTAGAACAAATGATGTGATGTTAAAAGAGGACAGAAAAAAAATGCAGAATTTCTTTGCTGCCATTCTTTTATTGCTAAAAGACATAGTTAAAAAGCAACTATAATAAAAGTTACTCAAGAACAAATAAGACAGGGATGGAAAGGGAGAAAGCATGGACTTGCTTCAAGTGAGTCCCCAGGGCACATGACAGCTTTCTTCAAATCACTGTCTGGAAAACCACTGAGTAAAAGAGGGACTAACATTCTCCTTGGTCGTTCTCTATAGCAGAAGCAGTGGCCATGAAAAGAAGTTACTGGAAAGCAGAGTTAACTCACGGTGAGGATGGTCTCCTATAAACAGGAGCTGCCCAGCTAGGCAAAGGGATGCCTTATCATGGCACCTGTCCAAGCAGGAGTGCTGCCATGGGGGACCCTGGGTTCTCCCAAAGGTCAAGGTTTTAAGATCATCTTCTCAACACATCAATTCAGCTCTGTTTACTTAAAACAGTTCTGAAAAAACAATGTTCAGTAATGACTAAAGAAAGAAAAAGTATTAAAAGATCTTAACTTTAATCCATAATGCCACCAACACTGGCTTAGAAGGAGATAGGATATGTTAGCCAGTGGAAGCAAAGACTCATGCTGTTGGCAAAAACCAGAGAGGTCGGCCAGGAGCCACGTGCACCTCAGTACTCCCTCCTGCTTTAAGATAACATCAACAGGAATAAATACCTTCCGGGGCACAGTCAAGGTGAGGAAAGGAGAATAATGTGGTCCAAAGCATATCCTGATACCAGGGCATCCACGCCTGTCCTGCGCACTACACCACTGGGGTTACTCACAGATGGCTGCAGGGGTGGGCCATCTGCATACAGTGAGCTCAGTACCTTACCCGCATGGCTTCCTGAATGTGGTCCTGCCGAATCAGTTCTGCTGAGCAGTCCATGTACCACTTTAAACAGCGGATGAGCTCCCTGGGAAAGAGAACAGTTCCAGAAACCCCACTTTAATTCATAAGCAATGCAGCCTGAAGTGGTTTCAGCCTTGAATCAGCCACACAGGAAATAACACCCTGCTGATGAGCTAGACTGGCGTGATAGACCCACTGCAGCTGTGAAATCTTTGGATCTCCAAGACCAGACATTGCTCCTTGTCCATAAAGATTTGCCACATTTTAATTAGGAATTATAATCACTCTTTACTACTCTATCTGACACACATTTCTTTGATTACAAGAAACTTTTCCTGAAGTCTTGGGCTGTATGTGTGTTTCTGTTTTGTCTGAAATTGCTATGTCTCTACAACATACAACAATGACTAGTAAATAGTAGACTCTGTGTGGAGTCCTGTGGGCACTTCTCTGCTCCACCTTCATCTCATCTGTTTTATTCCTTAGGTGCCAAGTCCCCTGAATGAAACAAGATTACACGGTCAGAAGGCCTGCAGGTTCACAGGGCAGTAGAGCACAGAGGTCAAGAGTACAGTAAGGTCCTGGTCTGACAGCAGGATTCACATCTAGTCTATCAGCTTCTAGCTCTGTATCCTTGGGTAAGTTTTCT
>PVKM010052387.1:0-10259 GCA_004027735.1 Carollia perspicillata
TGTCTCCCTGTGTCTCATGCCTGGGTTTCCTCTAGTAATCTCTTCTCTGCACCTCCTAGTGACTCTCAGAGCACATTTCCTCCCACCTGCTGGCCGCCCCACTCAGTCCAGCACTCCCTTTCTTTGCAGGGCATGCCACCGATGACGCAGGCGCCCCGCATCATGCACCACATGCCGGGCCAGCCTCCCTACATGCCGCCCCCTGGCATGATCCCACCTCCAGGCCTCGCACCTGGCCAGATCCCACCGGGAGCCATGCCACCACAGCAGCTTATGCCAGGACAGATGCCACCTGCTCAGCCTGTGAGTGTCTAGTCCCCCTGGGATCTCATAAATAGCCGGAACATGGGAATCGAAGGGGAGTGCTCGGGACACCGTTTTAGGTTGGGTGGTCTGGGCAGGCCTTCCTCCTTCCTCAGGAGGTGCTACTGGGCGATAAAGATGAGGCCCTGGGGCAGCAAGTAATTGGCATGTTCGTTGGAGGAGCTTCGGAAGGTCAGGGTGAGGCTGGACCAGAGGCCAGCACCTTGATTCGTATTCATTGAACTTCTGCCAAGCAGCTGCTTCTGGGTGCAGCGGTGCTGTCATGCGGCTCACAGTCTAGAGGGGGCGGAGTGGGGTAAGACAGGCAGCTCCCCAGGGCGGGGGGCTAGGAAGGAAACAAGCAGGGCTGCAGGGGGAGAATAGGAAGGCTGCAGATACCCCTCCGGACTCATGGGCTCCTATCTCTTCTCCCACAGCTTTCAGAAAACCCACCAAATCACATTTTATTCCTCACCAATCTGCCAGAGGAGACCAATGAGCTTATGCTCTCCATGCTTTTCAACCAGTAAGTGGGGCTGGGGCCAGAGGGCGATGGCCAGGACTTGGCACCATGGGGACAGGCCTCAGAACTCTGCTGGTGGAGCTTGGCTCCTGCTCAGGCTTTGCAGGCAAAAAAGGAGGAGGCTGAGGCCAGACCCCATGGCCCATGGGGTGTGGAGGTGACGAGGCTGGGGGTCAGCAGTGGCAAGGGCGTCCGTGCCATCCTCCACCCTCGTGGGGGTAGGGGTGGAGAGATTCCGGGCATCATCTTTCTCGTCTGTAGGATGCAAAATAGATGTAAAAGAAGGCTTACATGACCTCATCGAATACTGGCCAGACTAGTAAAAGTCAGCACGCTGAAACAACAAGTGTGGGAGATGGGGAGGTTTGAGCCCCGTACCCCGCTGGTGGCGCGCACAACCTGTGGGCATTGCTCGGGGTACCGTTCACTGCTTAGTGAATTAGGGGTGTGCTTTCACCCGCTCGCTCAGCTTCTGATTGTACACCCTAGAGAGATATATAGTTTTTGAGTACAGAATGTGTTTATGGGTATGGCTGCCCACTCACCTTGATTCAGGGGCTTTAGTGCTGCTTCCTTCTCGAGGAGCATCCTTGCCAGCCTTGCTCTTCCTCCTGGAGGCCGACAGGACAGTGGAGCAGCCAACACACAAAACCACCGTCTGTGCACGGCTGACAGCGGTGGTGCTTTTACAGCATCCTGGGCTTTTCACACCCGTGAAGTAGGAACCGGGGCTCTGCAGCGGGTGCTTCTTGTGTTTCCTCTTCTCCTCTTCTGGGGAGGGAAGAAGGAGGTCCTCAGGAGCGGCATGTTGTCACGGGGAGGTGGTTATTACCAGAAGGGCACTAAAGAAATTGTTAATATGAGCCCCAAGGGGGTGTAGAGGGGACTTTCCTCACACTGGTCATGGCGGAGGGTTGCTCCGGTCAGGGGAGAAGTCAAAGGGCAATGCTCACCGCAGTGCCTGTGCCTCAGTGAGAAGGAACAGAGTGCCTCGGGCATGGCGTAATAGTACTGAGGGGAAACTTGAGAAACTGGGTAAACGAAAATACGAGGTCTGCCCAGAAAGTATCCAGCCATTGAATACGAAAAATGGTGGCATTTATTGAAGAAGATTCAAGAATCATTGTACATAGGACAATGACACCTCAGTCCCTTTCAAAGTAGGCACCTTGGGACCTCACATAGTTCTCCCAGTCGCCATCAGCTGCCCTGTGTTATTTTCCTGAACCTCACAAACAGTCTGAAATCTCCCTACTTTCGAAGGTGATTTTAGTTTTGGGGAAAACCAGAAGTCACAGGGCACCAAATCTGGGCTGTAGTGGGGCCGGTCACCTGGGTGATTTGATGTTTCACCGAAAGACTACATGAGACGTGATGCATGAGCGTGTGTGTTGTCGTGTTGAAGCTGTTGCCCATCACCAGCTGCCCGTAGCCGTGGCCTTCTGAATCATCCGAGGAGGAATGTTCAAGCTTAGTGCGTAGTTTGATGCAGATTTATTGTTCTACCCAGTCATTTTGAATGCAACAGCCACACAGTGCACATGCTCATTCAGTGGCATCGACCGCCCCCGCTGACTAGTACGGTGAGGTCGTCGTCGTTCATGCATGTGCATTCCAGTCCGCTCTCCTTGGCTGCCAGGTTACATCGATGTTCTGCAAGTAGTTCTCATTATATTAACAATGGCTGGACATTGTCCAGACAGGCTTTGTAAAACCACATTTACGATGTCCACAGAACAAAACATTTTGTAAGAACACTGATGGAAAAAAGGATACCCAGTCAAGATGAGGGTGGTTGCCTAATGATTAGGGAAGGTACTAGGGAATGAGAAGAGGGAGATGAAAGAAAAAGCAGATTCTGAAAGGGTAGTGGTGGTTTCTGGAGCAGAGGTAGGTGGGTTACTGTTGGGGGAGTAGGTGGTGGGGAGAGCAGTGTTTGGTAGCTTGACCCAGGTTATGGTTTGTGAGTATTTGTGTTAAAACTTCTCATTAAGTAATACGTTCATATTGTATGCCCTTGTTTCCATTAGGGTTTCTCAACTTAGCAGTATACACACTTTGGGCCAGGTAATTCTTTGTTACTGTGGTCGTCCTCTGCATTGTCGGATGTTTAGCAAACATCCTGTTCTCTGTCCACCAGATGCCACAGTGTCAGAGGGAAATGCTGACTCCAAATCTTTGCGGTCTGTCTCCTTCTTTCAGGTTCCCTGGCTTCAAGGAGGTTCGGCTGGTCCCAGGGCGGCACGACATCGCCTTTGTGGAGTTTGACAATGAGGTTCAGGCGGGGGCGGCTCGTGATGCCCTGCAGGGCTTCAAGATCACCCAGAACAACGCCATGAAGATCTCTTTTGCCAAGAAGTAGTGCCTTTTCCCCATGCTTGCCCCCCTCCCCTGTTTGGGACCTCCCCTCTTCCCCTTGGCTCGGCCCCCTGAAGGTAAGTCCCCCTTTGGGGCCTTCTTGGAGCCGCGCATGTGTGAGTGAGTGGCCACACAGCATTGTACCCAGAGTCTGTCCCCAGACATTGCACCTGGCGCTGTTAGGTTGGAATTAAAGTGGTTTTTTTTTTTTTTTTGATGTTTGATTTTCTACAACCATTTGTCGTTTTTATTTTCTTGTTCTCTATGGTTCTCTTTTCCACATATCAGAATACCCTGAATTTTTGAACCTCTGAACCTTGGGGAAACAGAGTATGTAGTAATGTTGTCCAAGCTGAAGTCACCTTTACTGCTTCGGCAGATTTCTGTTTTTGCTCAGTCCGCATTCAGTGTAGCAAAGTGAAACCCAGGCTGCCTTGGACAGTTGGGCAGGTTCTGTGTTATACAAGGATGCTGCCTTGAATGGCACACCATTCACTTCGTGGATTTGCATGTTTATTCCAATAATTGTCTAACATAGAGTGTCAAGGAAGAGATTTCCCTTCACTTGTTTCTAATTCTCACAAAAGTACCTTCTGTTATAGCCACAATCCGATAGCAACCATTCTAGGTACTTCAGGGAGAAGGAAGGGGATCGGGTGCTCATGAAATCGCTGGAAGGGTAGTAGGAACGGCACTCTGGATTTGAGACACTCGCGTTCAGGTTCGTAACTCCTGACTGCGCTTCGATCTAGAGTTCAGGAAGATGCCGCTGCTGACAGGAGGCCCACAGTGATTTGATCGCACACGAGAAGGTGCTGACCAGACACTAGTAGAGGAGTGTGGCCACTTCTGTCACAGCTGACCTCTTGCCTGCTGCCGCCAGCCAGAAGACCCAAATTCATCTTCAGTGCTTGGGGGAGCCTGGGAAATGCAGTTTGGGGCTAGATAATTATGTTTCCAGCTAAAGCTACGGATAAGGGTAGATGGAACGCGGGACCTTGCTTAGCTATCTGTCACACACCGAATTGGAGAATTTTATATTACTTAAGACCTTTTCTCGTACCATATGGATGGGGAAATTTGGTTGTTTGCCAGAAGTAGAAAATTAGCCACAAAAAGTAAATTCAGTAAGACATAGTGATAAGCACTGGTTGATGTGGCTCAATGGATTGAGTCCCGGCCTGTGACCCAAAGGTTTGCTGTTTCGATTCCCAGTCAGGGCACATGCCTGGGTTGCGTGCCAGGTCCCTAGTAGGGGGCACGTGCAAGGCAACCACACAATGATGTTTCTCCCTCCCTTCCCCCCTCTAAAAATAAATCTTAAAAAGAAAAAAACAAAGAAACACCCCGACTCTGTTTTACTCTGTTACAGACTCTGCATGCTTTTTCCTGCCAAGCCTAAGCACATAAGCCTGTCCCTGCTGTGCTCCTCCATTAAAGAGTAACATCAGTGAAATGATGAGACTTGTAGAACCAAATGCAGACTTTTCCCCTGTGAGATCTGAAAGACTGGAAGCCAGAAGAGGTTGCCCTTTTCACTAAAATACATGGTGTTATTGCAGATGGCACGTGCAAACATCCTACCCACCACACTGGTTCTGAGGTCAGCAGACCTTGGTCTCTGCTGTCTGCATAGGGGGCTCCCTAGCTGCTCCCCCACCCATTCAGTCATTTTGTTCCTGTGTAAAGAAAAATCTGTTAGTACTGTGGTCTTGTTTTTACTGTCACTCCTCCCCACGTGCACCCCCACTGCCAGGCACTCAGTAAATTCAGCAGACACTTGCTGAGTACCTCTTATATGCTACATATTGTTCTTGCATAGGATATGCAGTGGTGAATAAACAAGCTAATTTCAAATACTGTGTTCCGACCCCAGCAGAATTGATTCTGTGGAGTGATGAGGGTAAGGCTAGGCAACTGACTGGGTGATCCAGAAAGACCCTTCAGAGGAATTGACATTTGAGTAGAGCTGTTTAACATTCTCATGGTACTTGGTGCTGGGTGTGGGTATGTAGAGATGGCTTATACGCCCCTTTATGAGTTCCCCTTCCCAAACCTGTGTGTGTTCATTCTCTTCCGCCCTAAAACATTTTGGACTTGCTGTCCCAGAGGCAAGAATGCCTGGGGAAAGAGGTGGGTGCTCAGGAGAAGGATCTCAGCACCTGGCGCTCTCTTCGAAGCGGTTTTAGAGGTGAGACTTGAATTCAAACCTTCCACTTTCTCATTCTGACCTTGGGCAGCTGAACTCCGAGCTCAGTGTGGGCCCGGAACCCGATCCAGCCGCCCCAGTTCTGGCTCTGAAACCTCGCACGACTTCCTGAAGGCTCTGCTTCCATTTCCACATAAAATGGGGTTATGATAGCCCCTCTTGAGGTGATGCAAAGTATTTGAGTTAATAAAATAAAAATACATAATAAAAATGACTACTCTACAAATAATGGTTAGCTTTTATTGTCCCTATTTTGCAGATGAGAAAGGTGAGGCTCCAAGAGGAGACTATAGCTTAGCCCAGGTCAGTCGGTCCGGAAGTGGCTGGTGAGGATAAATAGTGTTCATGGCAGGGTATCACCTAGCCCGAGGTCCAACATGTAACATTCACTCAGCACTTGAGAGCTGGGGCTATTCCTGGCATTCAAAGGGCTGCCTGTTCTGTCCCTCAGCACAGGAAATACCAAGCCAGGTAACCGAGAAGATGGAATTGAATATCAGCCTGCCTGTCTGGGCCTCACTAATTCTTAAGGGGGTAGCCGTCACATGGAGTGGCCTGAGCAGCTTTGGTTCTATCTGGGCATTTCCTTGGGTGGGTAGCCCTCACCCTGTCCTTGAAATGGTTCAGGCTGGGTAGCAACTTCTATGTGGTATGGGCAAAATATGGGACTGGTTTAGGGCGGGGACAAGACTGAGAACACAGGTTTCCTTGTATTGCTGGAGAGCGGGAGGGCAGGAGGAAATTGGAGACCCCATTTCTGCCTTAGTCACTCTTGCTCATAGTCCATGATGACTTGGTCCAGGGTGTTCCTCGCTGTCATCTTGCTGTCTGCCTTACTAGGGCCTAGTATCGGGGGCCGCCCCATGCCCAAGCTCGCTGACCGGAAGCTGTGTGCTGATGAGGAATGCAGCCGTAAGAGTTGGGGGCTGGGGGAGCTGGGGGCTTGGGCTGCCAGCCTTTTTGGAGGATGCTGTCATTCCCGTCTATTCTTCTCCAGACCCCATCTCCATGGCTGTGGCCCTTCAGGACTACGTGGCCCCCGACTGCCGTTTCCTGACCATACATAGGGGCCAAGTTGTGTATGTCTTCTCCAAGCTGAAGGGCCGGGGTCGGCTCTTCTGGGGAGGCAGTGTGAGTTTTGGGAGAATGGAAGAGGAACGGGTATGGGGTAGGGTGGGAGTACACCCTAATTTTCCACCTAAAGGGAAAATTAGGGTGAACTGAAATAGAGTTTGGGATGCTATTGTGATCTATTTTCACTTTGTTTACCAATAATTATAGGGCATCTCCTATGGTACCTAGTACTGTTTTAGATACCAAAGATACAATATCGAATAATCCCTTTTATTCAAATGGAAGAAGACAAGCCATCAAAGAAATCAGCAAATGTGCTGCTTTGAAAATTAATGTAGCATGACTGGGTGACTACATCAGGTGGTCAGGGAGGCCTCTGAACAAGTAATGTTAAGCTGAGATGTAATTGACAAAAGATGAGCCAGCCTCCTGGAGATCAGGGAGAAGAGCTAGTTTAAAGGTCTAAGGCAGGCAGGAGCTTGCGATCTTCGGAGACCCTGGCTTTTAACCCTTTTCTTCCTAGGTTCAGGGAGATTACTATGGAGACCTGGCTGCTCGCCTGGGTTTTTTCCCCAGTAGCATTGTACGGGAGGACCAGATCCTGAAACCTGGGAAAATTGATGTGAAGACAGATGTGAGTGAGTGTGTGTGTGTGTGTGTGTGTGTGTGTGTGTGTGTGCGTGTAGGGGTGGCAGGGATATGGAGGGAGGACTCCTGGGTTTGGTGATGGGCAAAGAGGCTTCTACCCTTGGCTCCTTGGCAGCCTAGCTTTGTGCACTGGGACAAGTTCTCTGCCTCAGTTTTCTCATCTGCCAAATGGGGTGTGATTTCTAAGTTTTGCTGCAGTTGAGAGGTATAAGATTAGAGGACTCTGGGGCTATTTTCCATAGCGTTTATGTGGCCAAACCTGGCCCCTGCAGCTGCAGTCTTTGCTAAATCCAACTAGGTCCTTTGTGGTGTGACCGCTGGTTTTGTCCCCACTGTTTTCCCTTTCTCTTTTCCAGAAATGGGATTTCTACTGTCAGTGAGCTCAGCTTAACGCCGTTCCTGCTGGTTTCTACTCCCAGCTTTATGCAAATACATCAGCCAAATACAAACTGCAAGTCTCTGTGGTCTTTGTGGTGGGGATCTATAAAGGAAATGGGTCCCCGGGTTCCTGAATCTAGCCAATCAACCCACAGATGGCGAAAACGTCAATGGTTGCCAGGCAGAATTTCACTGACTAAAAGCCCTTTGCTCTAACCTGGGTTCCCGAGGTGGGCTCCTAAGTTTAGATATCGCACACAAGCGAATGGAAAGATGCAATAATCCGAACAGCGCAGTAGGGGACTGGGATGTCTAGAAGACCAAAGAAAGACAGTGGAACTATTGGGAATGAACCAGATGGATCATGATGAAGACAAATCACGGAGCAAAAATTTTCTTGGAAGATTATCTGCAAAGGGAGGTGGGAGGTTGTTAAACTGAGTGTATCCCAATTTTCATCCATCCTGCCTTTGAGGTCAGAAATCACACTCTTTAGGCTCTTAATCAATTCTGCTCATACCTCCTTTCTTTGCATCCGTATCCCCGCCCCCAGGTCCGCTATTACCCAATGCGGAGTATCCACTCTGCCCCGGGGCTACTGACCTAATCCCTTTCTCTGCTCGGCTAAGCGTCTCTGCACCGCCCCTTCCCACTTGCTCCACCAGTCGCTTATCTTGGTCCCGCCCCTTTCAGTTGTTCCCTCACACCGCCAATCTGCGCCTCTTGTCCCACCCCCTAGCCACCAAGTCCGCCAATCCCTGCCTTTGCGAAGCGTGGCCGGGTATCCCGCAGGCCTAGCGGGTAGTGCCAGGGACGGGTGGAGGCGGAAGTGGTGGCACCGGGCCCCGGGAGTAGGAAGGAGCCGGGGCTGCAGCCGGAGTGGAGCGGCTGCTAGCTGAGGAGCAGGCGCGGCCGCGGCGCCATATTGCGGCCCTAAGCGGCCGCGACTAAGTCATGGCCGAAACCTATGGTGAGGGTGGTGGGCCGAAGCCGGGGTGTGGGGTCTGGTGTCAGGGCCCAGGAAGGATGCGGCCTGTGGAAATGGGGCGGGACTTTATGCCAGGGGGCGGAGTCTAGTATTATGGGGTAGGGCCTGGTGGATGCTGGGAGGGGCTTAGTGGGTCTGATGCTGAACTTAATTCATTTCGGCGGAGACTGAGGGTCTGCTTGTGGGTTTAATAGTTTGGGGCGGGATTTGAAGGAGTCAGTCATGATGGATCAGGGTAGGCATTGAGGAGAGGGGTGGGATTTAATATGTCGGGGCGGAGCCTGAGTGGATGGGGCGGGACTGACTGAATGGCTAGACTGGAATTTTATGGGTTGAGGGATGCTTGAGGGATGATCCAGACTCTGGGACTGCTATGGCTTGAGAGGCCTGGAAGAGGTTGGGGATTAGTTGTCCTTGAATTGGAGGGTGGGACTAGTGGCAACAGCAAGGGGTGGGGCTTAAGCTTGAGAATTGGAACCGGGTCTTGGCTAGAGGGAGGGGAAGGAGGTATTTAGAATTGGAAAATCACGATGGATGGATAGGATATGGGAGGACAGGATGCGGTAGAAAGAGCACTGGTTTAGCAGTCAGAGGGAGCTACGTTCATTTCAGAAAATAGAGAAAAGCAGAGGGAACAAATGCAAAGACCCTGAGGTGGGAACTAGCTTGTCATCTTCAGGAAGCAGACCGAAAGCCAGAGGCTAGAGTGGAGTAAATGAGTCAGAGAGTGGTAGGAGGTGAAGTTGTGAGGGGCAAGGGCAAGACTGTAGTCCTTTTTTTAAAAAATATTACTGTTCAGTTACGGTTGTCTGCATTTACCCCCCTTGTAGTCCTTGATAAAAGAGGACTTAGCGATGTAATAGCTAATATCTTGGACTTGAGCCAGTTGGCCTGGGTTTGAATTCCAGCTCTGCCTAGCTGTGGGGCCTTGGGCAAGTCAGTTAACTTTTCTGGCCTCAGTTTCCTCATCTGGAAAATGAGGATAATCAGTGCATCTCCCTCATAGAGTTTTCCTGAGGATTAAGTGAGCTATTGATGTAAATAAAGAACTTTAGAACCGTGGCTGGTAAATTGTAAGCATTATATAAGAATTATCTGTTATTGTTTGTTATGTACTACTTTGTTTCTGCCAGTGTCTGTTTCTCTCCCTGTAACTCTGATGGCCTTTTGGTTTCCATATTTTCTCTTGTATCTTTCTCTTTGCCTGGGTTTTCCTGATTTTGGCTCCATTTGCTCAGACTTCCTCTTCAAATTCCTGGTGATTGGCAGTGCGGGAACTGGCAAATCATGTCTTCTTCATCAATTCATTGAGAATAAATGTGAGTGTCTGGGAGTGATCCTGGGAGCACTGAACTGTGGGTATGGGCATGGGCATGGTGTGGGCAAGTGGGCAGCGGTTGGGGTGGGCAGGGGCAGGGCTGGCTGTAGGTACAACTCCAGTGCTGGATGCCTGATCCTTGCCATGGTGTATGCTCTATGCCAGGTCCTCCTTGAGCCTCAGTCACCCCAGCAATGAGAATGGGGTCGTATATGGTGAGGAGGCCTTGGAGGACAGCGAATCCTCTGAGCCTCTGTACTGCCCCTTTTCGCCCTCCCACTCCTAGTCAAACAGGACTCCAACCATACGATTGGTGTGGAATTCGGATCTCGGGTAGTCAATGTGGGAGGGAAGACTGTGAAACTACAGATTTGGGACACGGCTGGCCAGGAGCGGTTTCGGTAAGTGGGCTGGGCTTTCAAGGAGAGAGAGGGTGGTGGGGAGTGAGGGAAGAGGAGAG
>PVKM010052388.1:0-10257 GCA_004027735.1 Carollia perspicillata
AATGGGATCTGTATTAATGAGAGCTGACCTCTCTCGGCCCTGCTGCGCTGCTCCCTGACTTGAGCCTGCATTGGGGATTGGGCATAAAAGGAGGGGGGAAACAGCTTCTCAGAATGGAAGCCAGCACTGCAAATAATGCTCACAGATGCTAGTCATCTCGTGGGGAGGGGCAGTGGTGAGATGCTTCTTTGAGTGGATAATAGATTTTATTTTTGAGGAAGACTTAGAGTCTTGATATTGAGAAAAGGAGAGTGTGTGTGTGCGTGTGAACGTGTATGCATGTAAGTGCGCTCAGATGGCAGGCATAAGCCAGCCTGGGGTGGGATTGTGGTGATGGGAGCCTGCTGAGATGATGAGAATAATTACGCTTTTGAAGGTTTGTGAGGGGAGTCTGTAAAGGATGGGCAGGAAGCCATCTTGACCAGCTATTGGGATAGCGGCAACTGAAGGAAGTCTTTTGAATAGGGGCATATCAACTCTGGGATACCCACAGGTGGACGGCTCTGGAACTCTGGATTCCTGGCCCCATGTGAAGAAGGGGAGGAGCAATGAGAGTGCTCTCCCAGGCTCCTACCCTGTGATCTGGCAGGCTTACATCTCACTGCCAGGCAACAGGTGCAAAGTAATTAACCAGGCTCAGTGGGGCTTCTGCTGCTTGAGACAAAAATTTGTGTCTGGAGACATTGAGGAAGGAACCAGGGCCAGGGCTCCCAGATGCAGAGTCCCTGCTTGCTGGGGCCTCCAGGCCCCTGGAGACCCTGATACACTTGCTTCTTTCTCAGTTACAAGCTGAGCTGTAGAAACTGGGAAGACTGCAATGGGGCAAGGGGGCTCAGAAGTAGGAAGTGGGATCTGTAGAAGAGGACTTGAGAAAACGGCTGATGTGAGAGGAAGGTGGGTCTCCTGAAGAATCTGGCCAGGAGAATTTGTAAGAACCAGCAAGCCAGCAGCTCTATCACCTGAGTTCAGGAGCCTCAGTTAAAAAAAATCTCTGCCAGGCACTTCTGCCAGAAGATTCCCTCTTTTGTTTTCAGGGACTAGACATTCTGCTTTTTAAAAAATTTCGTGAATTTTCTGGAGATGTAATGCACAACATGGAGCCTGCAGTTAACAATACTGTGTTATATACTTGAAAGTTGCTAAGAGTGTATCTTACAAGTTTTCATCACACCCACAAACAATTGTGACTATGTGAGGAGATGGATGTATTATCTAACTTACTGTGCACACCTGCTGTTCCGTCCACTTCTCCCAGGTCCACATTGTCCAGCTCCCAATCCAGCAGAGTCACCAGGTTTAGCCACAACAGCAAGCAAAGTTTTAGTGTCTCTCTCATGCACTACAGATTATTACTCTTTGATCTGAAATTCAGATTGGATTGGCATCTTCTGTGTTATTTGGCAATCTACAGTGTTATACTGTAGACTCAGAGAATGCCTCCACGTTCTGGGCACTGCAATGTACTGTACACCTTGAATTCATATAATGTTGTATGTCTATTATATCTCAATAAAATATTAAAAATATACAAAGTCAGAAGAGGCACTTTCCCCCCACCATCTTTTACTAGTTATCTATTGTTGTATAACAAATAACCCCAAAGCTAATGACTTAAAACAACAAATTAAGGCATCCAGCCATACCTTAGCTGTGTCCTTCCACCTTAGGTCTCTCAAAGGACTGCAGTTATGTTGTTGGTTGGGGTTGCTGTGTCATATCAACGCTCAGTTGAGACCCTTCCAAGTTCACTCTGCTTCCAAGTTCATTCACATGGTTACTAACAAGAGTCACTTCATTGACAGATGTTTGATTGAGACCTTAGCTTCTAGCTGTCTGTTGGCCAGTGGCCTCTCTAGATTCTTTATCACGTGAGCCTCTCTGTAGAGCAGCTCATAAAGCACCAGATGGCTTACCTCAGGGTCACAATCTATTGGTACCCTAATGTCGGAAGTGTTGTTCTATTTCAGTTATTGGAAAGAAGTCACTAGGCCCATTCTTCAGTCAAGAGGAGGAGCTTCCACAAGCATATGAATCACTGGAGATAGGGATTATATGGGGCCATCTTAAAGGCTCCCACATTACCTTCTCCTTCAACAACAATTATCAGAGACCTGGAGACATTAAGTCCTCTCAGGTCAGGACTGTGTCTTGTTTAGCACTGTATTCCCTAGCACTTAGCATGGAGCAGAGGGGAGGACCTCAGCCCTCTTGTCAGCTAAGACACAGCCTCACAGAGCCTAGTGGCATTTGAAGTATTTTTATCACAGCACAATCTATGGTCTAAGGTCCAGTGTCATCCCTAAGCTGGGTATGGAGCCATGAGCAACACTCTTTGTTTATTTATTCCCTTTCATTACCCTACGTGCCACCTTTTCCACCTCCAAACAGCTTCTTAGCAAAAGAAGGAGACTTCAGGAGATATCACAGCATGGCAACGAATATCAAGAAAAGTAAGAAGGCCAGACTAGAGGAGAAACAGAATGGAGAATAAAGACAGAGTGGAAAAAGGAAGCACCTCCAGCTGTTACCTTATTGAAAAATAACATACAAAAACTTATTAAACATAGACTATGCACCCAATGCTTTCTCACATTTGTTCATTTAATTCAATAAGCTTTTAAGGTTAACACTTTTATTTGGCTAATATATTTCAGAAAATTCAAGTTCACAGTGATCCAGTGACATGCTCAAATTCCCACAGCCAGTAAATAATAGGACTAGAATTCAAGCCCAAGCTTCGTAAGATCCCTTAGTGTCCTTCCATGCTAACAGGGTGACAATGAAGGGGAAGGGGGAGTATCAGTCTATTTATGCCAAGAGTTAACATTACAGGGTTGTGTGGTGGTGGTTGCTTAGAGTTCAACAATGGCTGTGGCTTACACAACTGGAGAGAGGGTACAGCTAGGCAAGTTCCCTTTGCAGAAAACAAAGACAAGTTGACAAACAAAGACTAGAGGATACGGTCTCATTACCAAACAACTACACTTGGTTTGTGATCAAAACCACCCCAATCCCTAGCAAATCTCCCTCCTTGAACTTGCATCTGCCCAACCTTGACTGAATCCCAAATTTATAAATGAAGATCCCAGAAATGTTCCAAAGATAGCATGGACAATGGCAGCTCTCCAATTGGAGAAGTGGGGACAGAATCTCTCAAAATAATGAGGGGAAACAGATACATCCCTCCATATGTAAAGGTCCTAGAGTGTTTGTTTTTAAAAACTTAACTTTCATTGCCACAGAGCTATATACCTGCCAAGCTCATGACAACAGAAGGAGTCCCTGACTCCATTCTAGAAGGGATTGAAATTGGAGGGAGGTTGGTGGGTTGGAGAGGAAGAGTGTGAAGGAAAGAACACCTTTTTTTACTATTCTGCCATGCCATTTTGCATTCTCTCCCAACACATGCACACATACACCACCTACCTGAATCTGATGACATTCTCTTTCTTTTCCATTTGTGGTAGGTGTTTTCTTGTAAATATTGGGGTCATTCTTCACACTGTTCTTTCCCTGAGATCCATAAATTCTGGTAGCCCATTGCTCCTGAACACTCTCACCTAAACAAACTATGGTTGGATGTCTGCAGATGCTTGACATGACGTCATCACAGGATGGAAAGAGACCTAAAGTGGTCATCACCTCGTTCCTCTCCTTACTTCAAGAAAGGCTGTACCAAACTCAGCCCCAGTCAAGGTGGATTCAACCTCTGCTACCCTTGGTGGTGAGTTCCAGCACCTGGATGTTATTTTCTTGAATCTCTCCAACTGCAGTATACCCTTATGCACTGAGGCAAGGGAGAAAGATGCATTTCACCACAAGTAAAACATAGTAGTAAATACAATAAATGACTAGGAATCTTCTTTTAAAAACTCAGCATAAGTTAGAAGACAAACTAATTTGGAAGGAATTCATAATTGTGCACTAGATATTACATTCATTGTGAACCTATCACAAATTTATTTGTCTCTTGCAATTAATTTTCTCCTGATTAACCTTTCTGATGACATTGGAAGGTGCAGGGAAAGGCCAAAGGGGAGGTTAGGAAACCAGAGGTCAAATCTGAACTTAGACATAGCTGCTCTGTAACCTTCATCAACTCATGGTATCTGCATGCATAAAATGAAGATTTTGGACTCAGTTACATCTAAGTTCCTATTCAGCTCTGTTTCTATGAACGATACACATGCATTGCTGTGACAAGGAGCTGAGATGCATTGTAATCACTGAGTTATGTCATCCCTGTCAGGAAGAAATGCCGTGGCCTCATCTGGGCTGCCGTCACCACCATGGTTGTTCACAGAATGCAGGGAATTTTACAATTGGCAGGTGCCTTTGCTTAACTTGTAGCTTTCAGGAGCTGGCTGTCAAGGGAGAGCTCAAAGTTACTGCCAGTCCCCTCTGAATTGCTAATACTGGATAGCTGCAGAGTCCCTACTGAAGGTTCCCCAACTACTGACCCCATCAGGGGCTGCTGCCATTTCACTGGTGCGCCAGCCTCCCTAATCACGTGGTCTTTCCCAGTGCTAATGGCGTTCAGCACATAAACACTGCCCTGACAAATGGAGTGCAGCCCCTCTGGCCTCCCAGTCTCGGAGTACAAGTCAAATTCATCTCAAACACCTCCTGCTTGCAAAGCAGCCACAGGCTACTCGAGCTAGAATGCTTAGGGCTCTTGGCTTTTGGAAAGAGGGGCCCAGCCCTGGCCCCACAAGCAGCTTATGTTGTGATCATCAGTGAATTTCACCACACCAGAGAATGGACAATGAGTGGCTACGGACAGAGTGCTACAGGCAAGGAAAGTGTGGGGTGGGGGCAGGGGGCACTGTTCTTTCCGCCGTATTTCTTGAAGGGGAGAGACAAGTATACACTGCCATTCATGTCTGCCAGTCCCTTGGTTGTGTACAGCTTGTAGAAGCAAGGGGATCAAAGATTACATTTCTATTTTGGAGTAATGAGAGACAATATATGTATCAGGATAATCACCATCAGGTGGTTAGATTGGTAGGAAAAGAGAACACATCATGAAAAGAGATGTGTGCCTGCAAAGTGGGGGTCCATAACAACCTCCCACTCTGAAAGCTTCGCCACCCTGTTTCCAACACTCTGTCTGGTCGCTTTGTTTACCGCTCTTTGCCTTTGCACATGCTCCAGAGTGCTCTTCTCTTCCTTTTAAGTATTATCTCCTCATTAATAAGGAAGGGATTTATTCACACATATCTGTCTGTGAATCAACGTGTGGAAGACTTAAAGTTTTTTTCATGCCCTCTCCCTTTGAGAAAAGTCAATCATCTCCTTCTGGTGTCCAACCCTGTACTCATTTGGTATAACTCAGAGCACCCTTTTGATTTCTGTTTTTGGTTTGTCTTCTCCACTAGTCCACAGGTCACTGAGCACAGGGACGGCATAATATTTTTTTCCCTTTCACAGTGGTTAACACAGTGCGTGGCACAAGGAAGTGCACATAACTATTTATGGACTAAGTGGATGGCTGAATGAATTAATGAGGACTAAACTCTCTAGACATTTACATAGATTGTCATCCCTGAACTATGGTCATTGTCACATGAAATTTTGTGTAGCTGCTTGGTAACCCTGTCTTACAATGTAGGTCCAAACTTTTAATCCATTTCTCCTCCCACCATGTGTCATAGGGACACCGGGAATCTTCTGGCATGCTAGGAACAATCGGTCTCACTCGGAATAGTGAGACAATCTGGCTGGCTGTCTTTGAGCACTTCTATGACATAGTAAACACACATAACCATACATCAAGACTGATTTGGGAGCTAGTAGAAGAAATATATCCATTAAGCCAGTGCTGAGTCACAGTAACTGCCTGGTTTGAATAACTGATTGCCATTATACAACATCCAATAACCAATGGAGATGAAAGCATTTCCTTCTTCCTTCCCTTCCTCCCTCCATCCCAGTCTGATTTAATAAGCTTGCTCGTGATACGCCATCTCCCCACACAGCCTAGGAAAGCATCATAATCAAGTGTCAGCTCTCATCTACTGGATGTTCCCGATCAGAGGAGGAAGATTTACCGGTGAGAGCCATCTGGGGGTGTGGGTTCCTGACTCCGCAACCCTTCCCCCTGTGTGCATCGTGCTGGAGGGTCCTCTTCAGTAAGGTCCTCAGAACTGGGGAAAATACCCACGGTAGCCATTTCCCCTAAACAAGAAAGAGACCAGTTTCCAAGATGCCTCCTGATTTCTACAACCCTTCCCTGCTTTGTGAAGCCTAATGTAATCTCTCCCCTGCAATATAATAAATATTTCACTTTCAAATCCTGATTCATTAAACAAAGCCCAGGAGGCAAAAATAATAAGGTATCACTTTACAGCCCAAATAAAACAGTGAAAGATATATTCCATAATTTATACTTCCGATTTTAGGTTGAGATAATTCATATATCATTTTCAGCTAGGAACCCCAAATGGTGCTGTGTCAGCATATTGGCTTGAAAACAACTTTTTGTAATATTTTATGCCTTTCAGTAACGTGCCCTGGTTATCATACTTTAACACTATGTTGAGTTCCAGTGTCTCAGCAGCTTCTCCTAAGTCTTTCTCTTTCCTAATCAGTGTGACTTTCCTCCCTCAGTGTAGATGGAGCCCCTTGTCTGCATGCACACACACATCCTCCCAGGCACCGAAAGCAGACTCCTGGAATTAGCCTGACTGAAGCCATTTCTCTCACCACTATCACCACAGCTTCACTATTCTTCACCTCTAAGGACGAGAGAATAAAGTAAACTTCAGGTGGATACATGCTGCATGATATGTTTCCAACACAAATACAATCTTACATGTATATAGTTGGCATGTTCACAGCTCAGGGTTTGGTGAGAAAAACATTAGCTTTGGGATGGGGGTCAAAAAAGCATGTGTCCAAATCTCTACTCTATTCTCTTACTGGATATTCTCAGTATGTTATTGTCTTCTAGCTTTTGTCTTCTCACCCATAAAATGGGAAGAATCATAATAGCTGGTCAAAAAGATTATTGAGAATTTTAATTGAGGTGAAAGTAATAATCAAATCATGGTGGGCATTGACTGTGTACTTACTACATATGTGCAACATGCATGCATACATGGACACAGATAACTACATGCATGTATTTACTCACACATATATATATCAATGCACAACTATACACACATATGTGTATACACATACACAGGACATTGGGCTACCATGGTGGATTATCTCATCAACTCTCATAACAACCCCATGAATTAAGTGCTATTGTTTCTCATTACATAGATGAGGAAACTGAGGCTTAAATAATTAAATACTTTATCTAGGATTGATAGGTATGCATAATAAGTAGTTAGAAAATAATATTTTTGCTAGGTTTCTTATTTTATTTTATTTTTAATTTTTTAAAATTATTTTATGGTTGTTCAAGTACAGTTGTCTGCATTTACCACCCCACCACTCCCCCTGCAACCCAGCCCTCCCCACCTCCCTCCCCTGCTTCCATCACCCCTTGGTTTTGTCCATGTGTCCGTTCTAGTTGTTTCTGAAAACCCTTTCCCCCTTCCTGCCATTATCCCCTCTCACCTCTCCTCTGGTTACTGGCAGTTTGTTTTTAATCTCAATGTCTCTGGTTATATTTTGCTTGCTTGTTTGTTTTGTTGATTAGGTTCCACTTAAAGGTGAGATCATATGGTATTTGTCCTTCACCACCTGGCTTATTTCACTTAGCATAATGTTCTCCAGTTCCACCCATGCTGTTGCAAAGGGTAGGAGTTTTATAGGTTTCAGTTTACAAAGCATTTCTAAACCTCTCATTGGATCCTTATGCTAGTGTTTGGAGGAAAGCAAGACAGGAGAATTAAGATAAGAAAGTATATTTTGTCTCCCTGCCTAAACTGGACATTGCTTAGGCGTACATGGCTTTCCTCACCCACTTCAGTGGCTCTTCAGTTCAAACATTCAGCGAGTCTGTGGGGCCTTTGGACTCCTTCAGGCCAAGTAGATAAAACTAAACCTGGGCTTTTCTCTGCCAATCACCCTTCTTTTCAGCAGACCTCTGGTTATTCCAGTTCCTGGAAAGTACCCTATTGAGACTGATCCCTTCCCCCTACCCCATAGGCAAAGCTCGTCCTTCTCTTCTGGAGAAATCAGAAGAGGACATCAAGAACCCTCTAGACTACAGACTTTCAAAAGGCACTCATACATCACCTAGGTTTACACTTCCTTTCCCAGGTCATTACATGGAGACTCACAAAGGTAAAGTGATCAGGGCTTACATAAGTCGGTGTCAGCCCCAGGGACTGAGCCCAGAGCCCCAGTCTCATGCTCTCCATTCAGTGGGAGCCCTCCCCATCTCAGCCCTAAACAAGCCTCCACAGTAGCACCTAGCAGTCCTGGGAGTCAGTGTTCAGTAGTGGTAGTAGTAGGAGTAATGAGAACAACAACAATAATAAGGGACACATGCTATTTGTCAGGCACTATGTTTGATACTCTCATGTATTAGTTAAAAAGAAATGAGCTATCAAACCATGAAAAGACTTGGAGGAAACTCAAGTGCATATCACTAAGTGAAAAAAGCCAATCTGAAAAGGCTACACACTTTATCATTCCAACTCCATGGTATTCTGAAATGGGCAAGACTACAGAGATAGTAAAATGATTAGTGGGTGCCATGGGCTGTAGGAGGAAGGAGGGAGGGAGGCATGCACAGGTGAAGGACAGGGAATATTGAGGGCAGTGAAATTATTCTGCATGGGACTGTAATAGTAGACACATAACATTTTGTGTTTGTCAAAACCCATAAACTGTATGACACAAGGAGAGAACCGTATTGTAAACAATGAACTTTAGTTAGTAATAATGTACCCATAATGGTTCGTCAATTGTAATAAGTGTACCACAGTGATGCAATTCGTTACTAATAGGGGAAGCTTTGTGTATGTGGGGGCAATATACAGAAGCTCTTTACTTTCTGCTCAATTTTCCTGTAAACCTAAAGCTGATCTAAAAATAAAGTCTATTATTAAAAATAAAACAAAACAAAAATAACTTTCCAAGGTCACTCAGTTAGAATGTGGGCAGCCAATATTTAAACCTATGCTGTTCCGGTTCCAAATCTCATGCTCCCAGAGTTTAAGACAAAAGATTCAACAGGACTTTAATTTTGACCATGTACTTCAGTTCCAGTTTTCTCATCCCTAAAATGGAGATAAAAACAATACTTTTCTCAAATTCCTCACTCAGAAAGAGCCAACAAAATGGTTTACTGTAAAGAATCAGGGGGGAAACCTCTGTAAACTGTGAAGTGCTATGCAGATTTAAGATGTGACCACTATGGATCTGGAATCCTGTCCATAAAGAGGATGTGGTTTTCTGGGCACCACTACCAAGCTCCCTTTGGAAGAAGGAGTGAAGAGGCTCATAATCACCCTCCACTTTCTGGGACATTGGTCTTAACTGGTTGGGCTCCAAGGGAGGACTGAGGCCCCTCGCACCAAAGGGGTGGAGCAGTTGAGGATGCAGGCAGAAGCTGTGGCTCCTAAAAGTTCCTGGAGGAGAGAGAGAAGAGAGGGAGAGGGGTCAGGGGAGAGACAAGAGAGAAGAGAGGGAGAAAGAGAATAGCAACATCAGAAGGCTCATTCATTGTAAGAGTGATTTTCCTGCTAATAAAGTGACCTTGTGTAAACAGCTCAACTTCTCACAGCTCACATCATTAGGAGAGGGACACCCACTGATCGATCACTACCACATAGGCTCCTGAACGAGGGTGAACTGCCACCACCGAAAGACTTATATGTAACTCAGCCCAGCCTCTGCATCACAGAGAGACTGGGCGGGGGTGGGAGAAGCTCCTCACCAACTCCTTTGTGGGCAGAGCAGCAGACTTGATGGGGGTGGTGGTGAGCCCTGCAGGAACAGAGACTCGCCACAAAACCTGTGCCCTAGAGGCGGGGGTTCCCATCAGCTAGGAGCTGCCCCCACAAGGTTTGCTGCATCAAGGACATGTTCTGACTGTCCTAGAAAGTTCCTACAGATGGCTCTTTGCCAACCCCCAGAAACAGAGGTTCAGGGAAAGCAGGACCCTAATTCCTGGGTACGACATATAAAAGTAGCCAAAAATGGCCACAGAGCTTCAGCCTATCCCAGTGTCCCCATGCTTCAGCACATCATGATTCCTAACTGTAGCAATAAAGCCTCCAAGAGCAGCGGAAACTACCTGTGTCTCAGCTCCAATAGAGGGAAGACCAGAGTAAGCCCAGCACCTCCTCA
>PVKM010052389.1:0-10252 GCA_004027735.1 Carollia perspicillata
GCATGATGTTCCGAACCCTAACTTCCCCTGCCTGAGGATTTCATGAGATCCCTCCTAATCCTTACAATTAACATTTTTTCTCAAACTAGTTTTTATTCTACAAATGTAATCAAAACTCTACCATCTACTGCACAAGTCTAGTGGAAGGATTGCTTCCTCCATAAAACCTGCTGTGGTCCAGAGAAAAATATTGCATTTTGAAATTTAATAGAGGAATATTGACACCTGCGATTAGAAAATACCTTCATTACCCCTCTCAATGAGACACGATCTCTCCACTAGCTGTAACAAGTACTGGCAGACTCTGTTTAAAAAACTCTAATAATGAAGATTTTATTATTTTCAAAAGCAGATTGCTTCATATTTGAGCAATTCTAGCTATTAGATCATTATTTTGCCCACAACTGGGTAAAAATTTCATCACCCTAAATATTACGACATCTGGAGTCGTTTGGAAAAAAGTATAGAATTCCTTTCCCTGTGACGACTATTAAGCAATTTGAAGACAATTATCCTGACTCTACCATACTCCTTCCTCCGGCTCCTTTTGTGTGTACTACAGGCACACCCGTACACCCCTACAAACATGAACACACGTGTTGTCTTCTCCCTAAAAACATTATTTCCTTACCCAATCCTCTCACAAGCATCTTAGACCAATTAAGATGGCATGTTGTGATATCAGACTTGGAATTTATATCAATCTCTGCCTTTGTTAGAGATTTAACTCAGCAGAAATCAGTTACCTCAGAGTCTTAGTTCCCTCACCTGTGAATTGAGCGTAAAAGTCCTTCAATGCAAAGGATTCAATGAAATGGTTCATGTAAAGAACACACCACAGTGCCTGCTGCAGGTGGGCAGGTATTCAGTAAATGCTAGCCATTACTATCTTCTTAATACTATTATTAGTACTCATTATGATTGTTTTTATCTAGCAGTCTAGTCATATCTGATAATGCCCTCAAACTGCGATATACAAGGACATTGCATTAGTAGCTCCCTATGCTTACTCTCATACCAAGCACAGTGAGGTTAGGAAGTTATCCCCATTTACAAAGGAAAGTGTGCCCCAATTCGGTAGAGTAGCTTGCCCACAGCCTCACAGCTACTAGGTAGCAGAGTGAGAATTCTTATCCAAGAATTCTCGTCCAAACCATGGTTACAGCATGCCAATTACATCGGCATAGCTCATTATTTTTCCACGAGATGGCGCACAGCAATAGAGAGCAGCTTGTTCTGCTAAAAATCTTGGAAGCAAAGGGATCAGCAACTGAAAACGAGTCTCCATGGTGGTGAGCCAGTATTTTTAACAAAGGCATTTCCCTCCAAGAGCAGGATTTGAAGTCAGTATTTACAGAGCATATCAAGTCATGGGGAATGTAATATAAAGCGTGGTCACTACAGTAAATAATACTGTATCACATTCAGTGTTTGAAAGTAGTTTCGAGAATAGACTTTTTAAAAGGATTTTATTTATTTTTAGGGAGAGGAGAAGGGAGGGAGAAAGAGAGGGAAAGAAACATCACTGTGTGGTTTCCTCTCACATGGCCTCGATTGGGGACCTGGCCTGCACCCAGTCATGTTGGGAATAGAACCAGTGACCCTTTGATTCACAGCCCATGCTCAATCTACTGAGCTACACTAACCAGGGCGAGAATAGATTTTTAAAAGGGAAATAATAATGAAAATGAGGAGGAAGAGGAGGAGAGATATGTGGTTTGATCAGTGACACAAATTTAGGGCACAAGAGAGGCACTTAAATGCTTGAAAAATATGATGGAAGTTTTTTATGACTGTAATAAAAAAATAAGCATCTTTCTATAATAGTTTACCTTATATCTGGTCCCATAACAAATTTCTCTACCCCATATCTATACAGTTACTTCAGTCATTCCCTTGGAGAGATGATAAATTTAAACTATGCATGTATTAATTTTTGTGTTCATTATCTTTTACCATTCCCCACTGTATTAAAGAATATTCCACTTTGTTCTGGATTTTTGTTAGATCTCAATCCCTCCCCAATTTCAAAAAATCAGTTCAGATGTTGTGGTTCTGCTTCTGGCCCGTTTTTTACATAGAATTGACAAATGAGAAGAGAGGCAAATGGAGAAGTTAAGAGAAAGAATTTTCATCAGAAAAGTAAATACTCGGTCAATTAAGAGTATAAAATATAGAAGCCAAAAATAAGGGAGGAGAAAAAAATGAAGAATCACGAAGAATCAGTTTTGTTTTGTTTTGCATTTTTATCCTGAAGGATTGATGATAAAAGTTTGAAACGAAGTCTCAGGAGGGGCTGGGGAAGCAGTGGAGTGTGTGGAAGATGGGAAGGGAGGAACGGGAAAAGGAGAGCTGCTGAAGAACTGAGTATGAGCTACATTCTCTGTTGATGTTTGCCAAGAGAGTCGAGTAAAGATGTGAATCACTTTGAATTAATTTAGCATAGCGAACTTGATTTCTTGGAAGCTGAATGCGCAAAGAACTTCAGCAGCTGCGGCTCTTGGGTTAATTCTGGTTACAGGAATGCTCCTTATTGGCACCCACCGTGACGGGCCGAGCCACTCTTTATCTCATTTGCTCCCCCTTTTCCTAAGCAGACCCAGTCCTATAAGTCGTTTTCAAAACACTGATACACCAATGTTAAGCAAATTATGCTCCCTGTCATTTGCAAGCATGTAATATAAATACAAATCCCTCAAACACCTGCTGCTCCTCACAGTTTTCAAACTTCTTTTGCATACATATCATTTGAACTTTACAACAGCATTCCTGGAAAGTGAGCAGGGGTCATTATCACTGTTTTGTAAGATGAGGGAAAGAAGTTTTATAGAAGTGGCCCGACTTTCACAAGGTCACACAGTCAGTATGTGGCAGGGCAGGATTTTAACTTGGACCTCTCACTGCAAGTCCACCAGGTTCCATGGGACTGGTCACCACACTTTCACACTGAGCAAATGTGCTTCAAATACTACTTCATGCAGACCATAGAGTATGGAGAGGCAAAGGCATCTGGCTTTGCACTTGGAGGCCTTGGGTCCATTCCCTGCTTTCTATAACTCCAACAAGTCATTTTCCCACTCTGGTCCTACATTTATCACCTTTTTTGTCTCTCTCTATATTTTAGAACTCCAGTATTTTACATTAGCAATGATAATAGCTATTATTATTATTGAAGGCTGATATAAAGTAGGCACTAATAACAGGCAATATATTTGTCATTTATTCGATCTTCATAATCTTATAGGGTTTCAGAGAGGTTAAAATAACTTTCTCAAACCAGCAAGTAGCAGAACTAGGATTTGAACACAGATCAAACAGATTGTTTTTTCCAGCACCATACTTCAAAATCTCTTGTTGAATTATCAAAATATGTGAATGGCTATGAGAGAAAGATGTGTCTCCAGACTGGTAGGTGGCAGTTTTAGTAAGCAGGGAACTTCCAGATGAGGCTTGTCTTAGACAAAATGAGGACATTTCCGCTCCTGCCCTGTAGAATCTTAAAAGTTTACCCAGAGGCCATGAACAGGGTTCAGTCACATACGCCATCCATGTGGTCTCTACCACACATTACGCTCTCAAGGATGCATCCTTGAAAATGATCCTAGGGTGGGAACGGTGGGCAGACTGTCCATTGCTGGGCAAGAAGAGGGCTGAGGAGCCTTCGATTGCCTGGGTCCAGCTCCAGGATCAAACAGCAGTCACATCCTTTCATGACCTCTTCCAATAGGCTCCAACCTGGGTTTGTCTTCCTCAGAGTCCATGTTCTTAAAAATGCATTGCACCACCCAGATAAGTGGGACTTCTCTGTGGTCCCATACCCAAGCCTATCTTGAATATAAATTGGCAAAAGAACTTCTCCTCTGAATGGACCCAAACATTCCCTGCATTACCAATGCCCTTTCCTCCATGCCTGCTCCCTCTCATCTATTGAACTGCCTGTATCCAAAATTGCCAATGCCTCACATCTACCTTCCTTTTCCACTGCACTAAACCATGATATACTCACTTACACAGTTTTTATTTATTAGCATACAGAAAAGTAAACTTCAGGAAGTAGAACTTAATAAATGCTTCTTTTCTTCACATTAAAGGCTTGGGAACTTTATGTGGCAGAAGACACAATTTCAAATACCTGTTGAGATAAGCTTTAGGCTTCATTCTGGATTGTGCCCATAATTATGAAGCCCACATTCTCATCAAGCAGAACAGGTTTGGGTACTTAATGTAACTCAGTAGTCTCTCTTCAAGCCAAATGTAGGACTCTCCAAAACTTCTTACACAGGAAGAGAAAGCCCAGCTTTCACTGGGGGAAACACCATTTCCAAATCAAAAAACAAGAGCACTAGAGTTCAGCTCCAAATTTCTGGGGCACCGATACGTGGCTCTCTCCTCACCCAATGGAAGTGAGTATTTCCAATACCAGGTTTCTACACAGCTCAGACATAACCCTAGCATTCCAGACCATGACAGAGTCATTAGGCTGATCCCACACCCTGATGGAGACAGAAACTGAGGGCCAGAGACTTGCTCAATGTCAGACAACTCCTAAAGACTGTGCTCCTAATACTCTGTCCTTTTATTAAAACATGACACTTCCTCTTGGCAAACCCAACAGCAGCAGGGAGTTGTCCTGACCAGCAGCTATGGAGGACTGCCCTTGGCAAAATCCTCTTTCCCTCCTGCCTTTTCTAAAATAGATCTACAAACTACCTTCTCCATAAATGGCCTCAGAGAGCTGATATCATTCTCCCCAGAAAGTGAGAAAGCAAGGAAAGGAGAAATGGAGGGAGGGAGGAAGAAAGGGAAAGAAAAAAGAAATATTTGTTAATAAATGTCAGAAATGCTCGATTGTACCAAATTAAAAAAGTGTTTCACTAGATACGTCTTGAAATCTGTGATACAGTAAAAGGGTATTGTGCTCTCCTAATAAAGAGATAAGTTTCCCAATTTATTTGGCCACAGATTTGTTAGTTTTCTATGAGGCGCACATTGAGATAGCTAATGGAGTCCAACATTCTGAAGGTCTGACTCATAATGCTCAGAAAGCTGAAATGACTTGTTTAAGGTCTCACAACGTGCACTTAAAAGAAGGGGAACTGATGTGTGACGACATGCATGAACCTGAAGGCATTATGTTAAGTGAAATAAGCCCAACAGAGAGAAACAAATGCTGCCTGGTATCATTTTTACATGGAATATAAAACAAACAAACAAAGAAAAGCTGATATAGAAATAGAGAGGAGAATGGTGGTTGCTGGGAGCTAGGGAGAGAAGAAAATGGGAAGATGTAGGTCAGAGGATACACTGAGTTAAGAAGATCTGAGGATCCAATCCACAGCATGATGCCTTTAGTGAAGAGCATGGTACTGTATACTTGAAATTTGTTGACAGCAGCTCTTAAGCATTCTTACCACGTGTGAAAAGAGTTAACTATGAGGTGATAGAAGTGTTAATTAACTCGATTGTGGTAATAATTATGTATGTGTGTGCATGTATATAATCAGCATGCTTTATACTTTAAATACATATAATTTTATTTGTCAATTATCCCTCAATAAAGCTGGAAGAAAACAACAAATAAAAGAAGGAGGGCTGAAATCCATGTATTCTCACCTTTGATGCCAGTTATCAATACACAACACCACACTGCCACAGTCCAGAGCAGGAATAACCTGGGTCCACTGAACTCAAAAACAACGTGAGCTTCATGAGTCCAGGGACCCTATTTCATTAACTACTTAGCATTTAGCACTGTGCTCAACACATGGAAGGTATCCATATGTATTTGCTTAATGAGTAGGTGCTACAAAATGGTACAGAGTGACTTTGTCTTGTTGACTCTCTATAACAACCCTAAAATGATTATTACAATTTTTAGGACAAAAACTCGAGACTCAGAAAGGGACAGTAACCTATCATAAATTCATACAGCTAATAAGTAAGGACAATTGGATACTATCTCAGTGTATCTCAAATCCTGATTTGCATAAGAATCATCTGGGTATTTGTTGAAACTGTATATTGTAATTCTGTGGGTTGGGGATAGCGCCTACAGTTGTGCATTTCTAATAATCTCCCAGGAGAAGGTGATTCTGCTGTTCCACACAGTACACTTTGAATGGCAAAGCACTAGTTCAAAATCATAGAACACCAGAGTTTTAAAGAGAAAACTTAGGTGATCAAGTTAAAAATATGAAGCCCAGATATTACACAGTACTCTCAGGCTATTTTATGTTCTTACATGACTAATCTGAACTAAAATTAGGCCAGAATCCTTCTACCACACCCAAGGCACCACAAAGTGACAGAGCTGATGCATAATGGCATTGCATGGAGAGGAATGAAGCAAATACACCCTAAAACACTTTCCTACTGACAGTGATTTCCCACCACTGATCACTATTACCCAAATCCAACAGGAAAACAGGAGTCAAGAAAGCCCATTAATACAATCCAACCAAGTCAGCCTCAAAGGGCAAACAGCTGAGTGGAGAAAAGCAAGGGGTGGTTTTAGAACAAATGGACAGTATCCAATGCACCTGACTCTCTGTAGCGACCACACCAAGCTCATTTCCACCTCCACTTTTACCCAGAATGGAACAGACATCAAGAAAATAAAGAGACATGGGTGGTGAGGTGGAGGGAAGGAATCTGCTTTTTATTTTGTGCTTGAATATTTTACTACTGTCTGTGGAAAAGAACTGTGTCTTCATTTGGAAGGATAAACTTTTGCCTGTGCTCTTAGCATCATCTCAAAAACTCCTTTCTCCTTTTTTCTAAATAGGCACCCCTTACCTCTTTAAATTCTCTCCTTCCTCAGCCTCTAGATAATTAACGCTCAGGATTCTCCTATTAATTATTTTACCATTTCTTGTCATATGCATCTTCAGTATCTCACCTTAAATATAATTGGTCTACCTGTTCTATCTGTTCAAGGCTTTAGCCATCCTATCTTTGGCATGCACGTGCATCTCCATTCCC
Source organism: Carollia perspicillata (assembly GCA_004027735.1). Lineage (NCBI taxonomy): Eukaryota > Metazoa > Chordata > Mammalia > Chiroptera > Phyllostomidae > Carollia > Carollia perspicillata. The sequence goes on from PVKM010052389.1 coordinate 6,982, forward strand.
CTCGTTCCATTTGCCACCTAGCTATGGAGGAAACTCCACCCTTCAATCTCAGTAAGTGCCCAACAAAACTTGACTCTTTCCCCTCATCTTCTTCCTTTGCTTCCTTTTCTTGATGAAGTCACTATTGCTCTCCTGCTAATCATCTAGGCTCAAAGCCAAGTCTAACCAATTCTGGCTTCACAATACCTCCAGTAACAATATCTTCTGCTTATTTCCCACTGACAAAATTGGTACTTGTTTCCTCCTTTTTTTTCTTGCCTGGGCTAATAAGATGATTCCCTAGTGAATTTCTTGATGCTTGTTTTTATTCTCTCTAGTCAAATATACACACATGACCCTCAGACTAGTATTCCAAAACTAGCTCTGATCACATTATACCTCTTAAAAAATCACTCAGTCTCTGAACAACTACTGACAAGAAAGGAGCTGTGAGTGTGAATGAACAAGCAGGGTAGAAAAAATTAGCCTTCTACCTTTTTTAACTCTACCTTCTATTCTGATCCTTAACCTGTGTAGCTTTCTTTTGGTGGTAAGTGGCATATTTGTCTTCCTTTTTACTTATTTCCAAATCTCTTGAAAATTTTTTAACTGAATGTAGTATGGGAAGGAAGACAGGAAAAACATAATTTGACACAATAGAGGGGGAGGGGGTAATGAAGACTTAGAGTGAGCAAATGAGCAAATGGGTCCTTAATAACTGCCAGTCTTTAATTGGGAAATTAAAAGCATAGTAGTTATTTTAAAAAAACAAGATTTATAAAGATGGACAAAGTGAAACTAACTTCATTTACCACTGTTCTCAGCAACAGTATCATTTCTGGGGGTTTGGAAGCACTGGAAGGAAAATGCCCAAACTATAACTACTTCAGTCTAAATGGAACCAAAATCAAAGTCTTCAATTCAGTAGATGTTCTACAAAATATTAGAATACAGAAAATTCATGACTTGTTCAATGATAAGATCCCAGTCCTAAAACCTGGGAAAGTATTTCTTAACTGCTGCAGTAAAACCTACCTAGGAGGTTTTGATAAGAAAGGTAGTGAACATCAACTAGAAGAGGAAGAATATGAAGATGGAAATGAAGGTAATAAAGATAATTAGGAGGATGGAGCTGGTCCACCCAGAGAACATGAAAGAGAGGAGGAGAATGAAGGCAAGGTGAAGAAAGCTGAGAACTGGGGAAGTGTGAAGAAGAAATAGATCTCTTGTATCCAGAAAAAGGAGAATATCCAGATGCATATTTTGATGACAAGGGCAGAGAAGAGGACAACGGAGAAGGTCTTCAGTGAAAAAGAAGAAACAAGATGGTGAAGATGAGACAAAGAGATGACTATATAATGCTAAAACCAGGCCCCCTAATGCCTGGTTTTGCAATAGAATCATCATTACTATTATTTCTGTAGAAAGTAAGTAACATGTACATTTAATTGAAAGGATGTCTTTGACTATTTCACATTGTCTTGATTCAAAAGTTTTATTAACAGTTAATTATTACATTGTATGTGGAGAAAAATTGTAATGATCTCACTGGCAAATTCCCTACACATTTATTTAAAATTTTTATTTTTTCTCATTTTCTTATTGTTGTTAGTTATTATTAGCTATCAACTAAAACATGACTGGTTTATTCAAGGTTAATAGCAATTTTGTTCATAATGTTTTAATTTTTTATGGTCAGTCTTTTATTTCTTAATTTTTTAAGCTTTCTTTTTAAAATATATTTTATTGATTATGCTATTACAGTTGTCCCATTTCCCCCCCTTCTCTTTCCTACACCCTGCACACCCTCTCCCACCCACATTCCTCCCCTTTAGTTCATGTCCATGCGTCACACTTATAAGTTCTTTAGCTTCTACATTTCCCATACTATTCTTATTCTCCCCCTGTCTATTTTCTACCTACCATCTATGCTACTTATTCTCTGTACCTTTTCCCCCCTCTCCTCCTCCAACTCCCCTGTTGCTAACCCTCATGTGATCTTCATTTCTGTGGTTCTGTTCCTGTTCTAGTTGTTTGCTTTGTTTTTGTTTTAGGTGTGGTTGTTAATTATTGTGAGTTTGCTGTCATTTTATCTGTACATGTCTTTTATCTTCTTTTTCCTAGATAAGTCCCTTTAACATTTCATATAATAAGGGCTTGGTGATGATGAACTCCTTTAATTTGACCTTATCTGAGAAGCACTTTATCTGCCCTTCCATTCTAAATGAAAGTTTTGCTGGATAGAGCAGTCTTGGATGTATGCCCTTGCCTTTCATGACTTGGAATACTTCTTTCCAGCCCCTTCTTGCCTGTAAGGGCTCTTTTGAGAAATCAGCTGACAGACTGATTGGTATTCCTTTGTAGGTGACTCACTCATTTTGTCTTGCTGCTTTTAAGATTCTCTCCCTATCTTTAATATTGGGTAATGCAATTATGATGTGCCTTGGTGTGTTCCTCCTTGGGTCCAACTTCTTTGAGATTCTCTGAGCTTCCTGGACTTCCTGGAAGTCTATTTCCTTAGCCAGAATGGGGAAGTTTTCCTTTATTATTTGTTCAAATAATTTTTCCACTTGTCGCTCTTCCTCTTCTCCTTCTGGTATCCCTATAATTCGGATGTTGGAATGTTTAAAGATGTCCTGGAGGTTCCTAAGCCTCTCCTCATTTTTTTTTTTTGAATTCTTGTTTCTTCATTCTTTTCTGTTTGGATGTTTCTTTCTTCCTTCTGGTCCACTCCATTGATTTGAGTCCCAGTTTTCTTCCCATCACTATTGGTTCCCTGTACATTTTCCTTCATTTCACTTAGCATAGCCTTCATTTTTTCATCTATTTGTGACCAAATTCAACCAATTCTGTGAGTATCCTGATCACCAGTGCTTTGAACTGTGCATCTGATAGGTTGGCTACCTCTTCGTCACTTAGTTGTATTTTTTCTGGAGCTTTGATTAATTCTTTCATTTGGGCCATTTTTTTTGCAGATTTATTTATTTTTTTTAACTTTTTTATTGATTATGCCATTACAGTTCTCCCATTTCCCCCTTCATTCCCCTCCACCCTGCAAAACCCCTCCCACCCACACTCCCCCTCTTTAGTTCATGTCCATGTATCATAAGTTCTTTAGCTTCTACATTTCCCACACTACTCTTGCCCTCTCCCTGTCTATTTTCTCCCCACCGTCTATGCTACTTATTCTCTGGGCCATTTTTTTTTTGTCTTGACAAACTGGATGAGTTAAGAGAAAACAATGTTATGTAGTGAGGGGCGGAGCCTTGGGTGTTCACCAGGGCAGGGCAAG
>PVKM010052390.1:0-10261 GCA_004027735.1 Carollia perspicillata
TGCCTTAAAGAATTTAAATTAGGGGCCTTGCCCATAATGATAGTATCACCAGAAGTTATGTTCTCAGACTTATCTGTAGGGCAGAACATACTTCTAATTACTGAACATCTGTTCTTCTTAAGATCCTAGGAATGACCTTCCTCCTCTCTGAAGCCCTAAGGTACTTTACCTAACCCTTAGCTCAGAAAGTCATATATATCTTATTTTCTACTTTTGTCTGTCATTCTCTCATGTAGGCAGGGTTTCCATACATATACATGTAATTAAATTTGGTTATTCTCTCATGTTAATCTTTTTAATTAACAGCTCAATTTAAAAGAAACTTGAAGGATAGGGGAAAGTTCCTTCCTCCGTCACATTACCTTCTAGAAATGGTATAGTTTTGCATCTTATACTTAGGACGATGATCCGTTTTAAGTTAATTTTTGTGAAGGGTGTAAAGTCTGTGTGTAGATCCATTTTTCTGTGTGGATACCCTGTTGCTCCAGCGGCATTTGTTGCAAAGACTCTCTTTGTTCCATTCTATTGCCATTGATCCTTTGTCAAAGATCAGTGACTATGTTCAAGTGGGTCTATTTCTGGACTTATTATTCTATTTCATTGATCTATTTGCCTGTTCTTTTTTCAGTAGCAATGTCTTGATTATTGTAGCTTTATAGTATGCAAATGCATTTAAAAATGTTTCATATAATTCCCAAACCACTATTTTTACCAATTTAGTGTCATATTATAATTCCTTTATTAAAATGCACACATACAATACTCTAACTACAGGTATAAAATAAGGTATATGGAAGCAACTGTGTAGAAATTTCACATGCTGTTTATGCCCCATGGAATTCTCATTGTATTGTGTATCCCCCTCACATACATAGTTGACCGGTGAATTGTGCATTGGTTCTGCTGCTTACCTCATGCAGGTGGTAAAACCAGGCTATCAATTTAATCATTCTCAAAAAATGTTTTCAAGCTCTTGTAACTGCCTTCTAAACCAAAAGACATCTTCTATCATACAACTTCATTCACTCATCCAAGAAACTTTGTTGAACTCAGCATAATTAAATAAAAAAGAAAGCTAAAATTTTACTCCAGAGAAACAAGTAGGTCAATAATAAATGCACCATCACGTTAAAGGACCAAGGTAAGATCAAGCTTTAGTGGAGTAAGAGACTGGTCATATTCCAATGTAGAGCCTTTAAAAATTTTCATTACAATATATTGTGATTCATCTAAGTATATTTGCAATTCAGTATATTTGTAACTCATTTATCTGCAACTGCAGATAAATGGCTTTGTGGCTTTGTCATTGTGAGAGTATGTATTGCAGTGCTTCTTAATATACATTCTTCGTAACCACTGTCATTTAGCTTCATAGCAATAACCAATAACGTTAAGATTTGCAATTTGTTTTCCTGAATCCTGAAACAGTATTTTTGAGACAAACGAGGAAGACACAGAGCACTTTTACACCAAACAGAAGCAAGAAAAAAAAAAAACAGATAGGATGGGAAAATGATGACAACTGAATGGATTATCACCAGCAGTGCTTGAAGGTAGAATGTTCTCTGTGGAAGTTGTCATAGATATAGCACAAAGGATATGCACATTTAATAAGACCAGAATTTCTTGGTATGTAAATACTTCCAACAAGATAATCAGTTGTATCCCAAGTCACTGGAATAGCCACTATGGAAAGCAGTATGAACGTTCCCCCCAAAATTAAAAATACAGTTACCGTATGACCCAGCAACACTTCTTACGGGTATCTACTTAAAATTTTTTCAAATATTTATTTTTAAAGATATATGTACCTCTGTGTTCATTGCAGCATTAATCACAGAGGCCAAGACATGGAGACAATTTAAGTGTTCTTTGAAAGATGATTGAATAAAGAAGATGTGGTACCTGTATACAATGGCATACTACTCAGCCATAAGATGAGATACTGCCATTTGCAGCAACATGGATGAATCTTCAGAATATCATGCTAAGCAAAATAAGTCATATGGAAAAAGTCAAGAACCACATGATTTCAGTCATATATGGTATGTAAAACTGAAAACAAATGAACAAATAAGACAAACAGACAATCAAAAACTCATAAAGACAGACAAGAGTGTGGTGGTTATCAGAAAGAATGAGTGGTGGGGAGAGGCAGAAAAGTGTAAAGAGGGTTAAACACAGTTGTATGGTGATGGAAAGAGGTTTGCCTTTGGATGGTAAACACAATGTAATATACAGATAATGTATTATAGAACTGTGTACTCGAAACTTATCTAATTTCATTCACCAATGTCACTCCAATAAATTTAATAAAAATATTTACAGGATAGTTGTGTTTTTGAGCCAAATCCCATCAGAAGTCCTGGAGGAAAATTCAGAGACAAGGAGCTAAAAAGCAAGGCCACCAGTAAGCAAAGCAGATTATAAGAATAAGAAAAGTAGGTGGCCAGGCAGAAAAATGAACTCAGAATGATAAAAAGATCATCTGAGAATATCTGTGGGGCAGCTGCTTTTCAACCTTAATAGAAGTTGCTTAGGAAGTGAACATAGAAAGCTGTCCAAAAATATGCCACATAGAAGGAAGGGGAACACCTAACAGTTCTAATTTGATCCAACAGTAGGATGAATATTCTAGTGTATTGAGTAAGAGCTCAGTAGAATAAAAAAACTGTTGAGATAAAAGATACTGATAGCTTCAGAAGTGTGGCCTGAGCTACGTTCAATATTACAGTCAAGCAAAAAAGAAAAATCATACATTCTTTTTCATATATTCATTTACTCAACAAGCTGCTGCCACATCCCAGGAACTTTGCTTCCTATTGGGCATAAAGTAGAGAACAACTGATAAAGTCCTTGGTTCCAGGGAGATTCTGTTTAGAGAAGGAAGACAGGTAATAAACAAATACATATATAACAGTCGATTGATTACACATAATAAAAAGAAGAAATTGAATAAGAGAGATAAATTTTTCTCATGCTAAGCAGGTAGAGGTACCACTTTCTATGAGTAATCACAAAAGATCTTTAGTGTGTGTTGACTTAAGCGTAGCACAAAGGTAACACTTGAGTGGCTCCAATAGAAAGAGCCATTGTCTTGTTTCTGATCTTTATCATGTTGAGATCCTTCTACTCCTTCTACTCCCACTTTGCTGATTGGTTTTATCATAAATGGGTGCTGGACCTTATCAAATGCAGATAACATGATAGTGTACATAGAAAATCCTATAGAGTCCACTAAAAAACTACTTGACCCAATAAGTGAATTTGGCAAGACAGCAGGATACAAAGTCACTATTCAGAAATTGATGGCTTTTTTGTACACCAACAATGAAATATCAGAAACAGAACTCAGGAAAACGATCCCATTTGATATAGCAACAAGAAAAATAAAGTACCTAGGAATAATATAACCAATGAGATAAAAGACCTATACTCAGAAAACTACACAGCACTGAAGAAAGAAATTAAGGAAGACATGAATAAGGAGCACATACCACATTCATGGACTGGAAGAATTAATATCATCAAAATGTCCAAACTACCCAAAGCAATTTATAGACAATGCAATCACTATTAAAATACCAATAACATATTTCACTGATATAGAACAAACATTTCAAAAATTTATACAGAACCATAAATAACCCTGAATAGCTACAGCAATTTTGAGAAAGAACAAAGTAGGAGAGATCACAGTACCTGGTATCAAACTATATTACAAGGCCACGGTAATCAAAACAGGCTGGTACTGGCATAAGAGCACACACATAGATCAATGGAACAGAATACAGAACCCAGAAATAAACCCAAGTCTCTATGGTCAATTAATATTCAACAAAGGGGCAGAAGCATAAAATGGAGTAAAAATAGCCTCTTCAACAAATGGTGTTGGGAGGTCTGGAGAGCTAAATGCAAAAAAAAGAAAAAGAAAAAGAAACTTGACCTCCAACTTACGCCACATGCAAAAATAAAGTCAAGGTAGACAAAAGACTTAAATGCAAATTGCAATACTATAAAAGTCTTAGAGGAAAAACAAGCAGGCAGGAAAATGTCAGAAATTCTGCACTGCAGTATTTTCACTGATATGTTCACTAGAGTAAGTGACATTAAGGGAAAGTATGAATAAATGGAACTTCATCAAAACAAAAAGCTTCTGCACAACTAAAGGAAAAGCAAGCAAAATGAAAGGGGAACCAACCATATGGGAAAATATATTTGCAAATGATACCTTCAACAAGGATTTGATCTCCAAAGTATATAAAGAACTCACCTGATTCCACTCCAGGAAGACAAAGAACCCAATTAAAAAATGGACAAAGGACCTGAACAGACACTTCTCCAAGGAGGATATACACAGGGCCCAGAGACATATGGAAGGCTGTTCAGCATCATTAGCCATCAGAGAGAAGCAAATTAAAACCACAATGAGATACCACTTTACACCAGTCAGAATGGCCATCATAACCAAATCAACAAACTACAAGGGCTGGAGAGGTTGTGGAGAAAAGGGAACCGTGGTGCACTCCTGGTGAGAATGCAGACTGTTCCAGCCACTGTGAGAAACAGTATGGAATTTCCTCAGGAAACAAGAAAATGGAAATGCCTTTTGACCCAACAATTCCACTGCTGGTATTATACCCTAAAAATCCTAAAGCACCAATTCAAAAGAACCTATGCATCCCAATGTTCATAGCATCACAATTTACAATAGCCAAGTGCTGGAAGCAACCTAAGAGCCCATCAGTAAATGAGTGGATCAAAAAACTATGTACATTTACACAATGAAATCCTATGCAACAGAAAGAAAGAAGGAGCTCCTATACATTGCAACAGCATGGGTGGAACTGGAAAGCATTATGCTAAGAGAAATAAGCCAGGAGGTGAAAGACAAATACCCTATGATCTCACCTTTAACAGGAACCAAATCAACAAAACAAACAAATGAGCAAAATATAACCAGAGACATTGAAACTAATAACAAATTGACAGTAACCAGAAGGGAGGAGGAAGGGGAAATTAGGGAAAAAGGGAAAGGTCATCAAGGAACATGTATAAAGGACACATGGACAAAGCCAAAGGGTGGTAGGGTCAAGGGTGTGAGGTGGGGGTGGGTGGGGAGAGAGGGAGTGGGGGTGGGGAATGGAAATAACTGTACTTGAACAATAAAAAAAAAACAAGAGCCATTGTCATTACATGAATCCATAACAATAAACAAGATAAACAAATAACCCTATGGACAGAATCCAAAACATAAAAATAAATCAGTTTTATAGGCAAAAGTTTTTATTTCCAGAGAGTAATGTGAAGATTTCTCCCTTGGGTCCTTGAAATAAGATACCAAGTGGCATTGCAGAAGATGTGTTTATGTAAGTGTATTTTAATACAAATGTTTCTTGCAACACATTTCATTGTAAGACAGTGGTGCAACAATATTTTTTTAATATCTATTAGGACCAAGCAATGTTACTCAAATACATAGTTTGTGTTATTTTAACTTGATTCATGGTGAAATAGAAAAATATGGAGAAATGTATAGACACTAATCATTAGCCATAAACAGGATGCTAGCAATGCTTCTGAACCCCTTACTTTAATGAGAGAGGCAGAGAAAATTATGTGACCATTTTCTCAGTCTATATGGCATCTCTACCCAGTGGAATATTTCTGTAGAGAATGTCTAAATCAGCACACAATGCATACAGAGCTAGAAGTAGTCAAGAAATTATTTTTAAGGAAAGAAAAAAGGAAAAGCAATTTAAATTTTACTCCTACAGTGGAAAGTAAATTATAAATCCACTCCAATCAAAAGGAGCATTGTTCTTGTCTTTGATGTGATGCTATTTTATATTTTTTAACTTCTTAAGAAAGCTTGGATTTCCATTAGTGAATGAAAAATATTGCAGCTGACACTAGAAAAATATCTGAAGTGAACTTCCTCTGATGTGACTAAACTAATCTCACACTGTAATTATCCTTTGACCTAAAATACTGTAAGTTTTTAACATTTTCACCAAAGAACTTTTGTCAAACAATTTGGCCCTAAGAACTGAATATTATTCTTGCCATTGTGACTGAATATATGAACACACACACACACACACACACATCCCTAAGAGATAGGGCAGTGGTCTATGAGGCACAACCTTACACTCAGGAAAGCAAATGAAGGTTATATCTCACAAATTTATCATCATTTTACTTGGTTAATGGAAAGATCACAGAGAAGTTTACAAGACCAGGCTGAATGGGGCAAAAGCTATGGTCCTGCCCCTTACAAATTATGTGGACTTGGGCCTATATGACTCATCCTCTCCAAATAGATCTCTTTATCTGTTAAATGAGATTATTAATAATATTTTTCTTTTAGGATAGATGTGAGAATCAATTTTATGCAAATCTCCTAGCTTATATAAACAATATATGCTGGTCTCCTTTTTCCCATCTAATCTGTTTTAAGTCATGTTAATTAGTATTAGTCCAATAACACAACAAAGGAAGTATTTTGCATGAAAAATTAAAATTCAGATGACTTTGCTTTTTATATTCTAAAACATACTATTTCTGCATTTGAAAATTTCTGAAAACATTGTGCTTTTTATAAATATGCTTAATGTGAACTGCCTCTTTTTGTAAACCTTTGTTGAATATATGATGAATCTTAAACCAAATTAGAGTAGACACCTTATAGGAAAACTGTACTTAAAATGCAGTATGATCCCCAGAGTAGTCGTCTAATTCCTTCATATATATATTATAGCATAATACAGGTTATGTTATCTCATAATGTCAATCTCATATCGGATTTATACCAAATAGGGCTCCCCAACTTCCCATTCTTCTGTCTTATGTTTGTTTTGAGTTTCCATGCCTGAAACTCATTAATTAAGCTTTAATTCCTGAATGCTATTAGTTCATCAAAAATCAACTATGTCAGCATTAACCAAATCATCTGGGGAGGAGTGACCCATTTTCCTGTCCTCCTTGTAGGAAATATAAATGCTCTGCTTTAGCAGATCATAACGTCCAGCATCATGTCCTTCTTCGATGGTGGTGGGGAGAGAGCACCTGAGGTCTACCTGCTTGTCTGAACTTGAGTGGTTGAAATGGTCAATTTCAGAGGGCAGGAGAAAATGTCCATGTGGCCAAAAGCCCTTGCCATATCCGCCGTCACACTTATTTTTCAAAAATTAAGTTTGTTTTGCTTCACTTCTAAATCCCTGCCTGATGCTTTCTTTCATCTCTTTAATTTGGTTTCAAATACGGGAAGAAAGAGAAGGAATATGTTTGTATGACAGTCAGAAGAAATAATACATGAAAATATCATAAGCCAAAAAACAAACAAACAAATATACAGTCAATTTAAACAGTGGAAAGATGGCCACTATGTCTAGAGAAGGGATTAGTGGTATGAGACGAACATAGTGAAGTACACAGGGGACACATTATGAAGGGATTTGGGGCTATATATGCATTATATAATATATTACAAATAAAGATGCAAATCACTGTTGGGAACCGCTCTGCCTTGTTTCAGGGGTTGTAACTGCCCCCATGGCTAAGGCTGAGTGAGGGACCTTCGGACTGTGAGCCACTAAGGAGACAAAGCTTATCTCCCTGGCGGGAATGCTTCTTCTGCTTCATCTATCTCTGGCCCCCAGTGCTTGGTTGGTTAGTCAATGATGGGTAAGGCCCCTCAGAGAGGGGACAACCTAAGCCAGACATGATCACTTGGGAGGACCTCAAGGAAGGACTCAGGGGCTGCAGCAAAGAGGGGGTGATGGACCCTCGCTCCCCAGCTATTCTAACATATCCTGAGTCCTTATTTTGTCTGCAAGAAGTCTCCTAATCTCTTGGCTGCCTTACTTCCCCTGCCTGACTTAAGCCTGAGACAATGCTGGTGGTGGGTACTGCCCTGTGCTGGAAAGGGCAGGTTCCCTAGGGCAATCAGGTCTAAGAAAGGACATGTAAAATCCTGTAAAACCTGCTTTGTTTTGAATGCTCTCAATTAAATGAGGGTCCAGGCAAGAAGTGAGTTTGTTCCTCAAAGTTTTGTAGCTCTTTAGCTATCTGACCCTGACTCAAAATAGGCCCTCAGAGTTCTTTGTTATCTATTGTTTGACCCTTCCTGCCTGCAATGATTAATGAGCTTTACCTATATTTCTGTGCAAAATGAACCCAATAAAAGCCCATTGAGGAAAAGGCTCTTGGCTCTTCTCCTTTGAGAGATCAGCCACCTTTCCTCCCCAAGCAGATCATGTCTTGGTAACATTATTTTTCTCTGTGGCAGATGGGGGGGTGGCTTTGCAGGCGGGGGCCCCCAAAAATTACTACAGGTTTTAAGTAAGGTAATGGAGTATTTCAGTTTACATTAGAAATACAAATGGACTAGACAATGGAAGAGAGTAGATGCTGGCATAGCAAGTTGGAAGTCCCAGTTACAAATTTTTAAAAGATGTTATTTACTTATTTATATAGAGAGAAAAAGGGAGGGATAAAGAGAGGGAGAGAAACATCGATGTGAGAGAGAAACATTGTTAGTTGCTTCTCTCATGCACCCTGACTGGGAACTGATCCTGCAACCCAGACAGGGGCCCTGAACAGGAATCGAACCAACAGCATTTCAGTTTGTGGGATGACACCCAACCAACTGAGCCACACTGGTCAGGGCCCAATTATGATTTTCCAGGAAATGAAAATAAAATTTAGAGTAGGGTGATGATAATATACATATGGAGATCTAGATTCTATGACTTTAGATGAGGCGGGAATCGTCCTTAGGATTCTGGATTTCACAGATAAGTGGAAGGTGGTGTATCAACTAATATGTTCTTGAGGGGTTTTCACTGAAATAGCTATGTCATCTGCCTTCTGATGTATCCAAATATCCATGACTGAAGAATAGTATTTTCCTACTCTATTTCACACAACTTCTCTCTTAAGTGTAGGACATTAGAACAGTTCATTAAGTGCACTGGACCATTGAGTGACCCACCTAACTTCACCCATCCAACTAGAATGAGAAGTGTGCTACGACCTAGGCACCTAATTCCAGTCTCATATCCTTGTAGCATATTCTGCTACATACAGCACATCTTTCATTATGTCTATTTTTTTTTTCAAATTTTTCAAAACTTGACATTTGCTTACCAGTTGTAATCCTCACTCTTCAGTGAATAATATTAGGTTCTATTTGGCCTCTTTTTAACTTCCTATTTTACCCATAATAGTTATGACTTCACTATAGTTTAATAATTGATAATTATTTGAGCTGTCCTGAACTATCTTACTGGGACCTCTCAATCATGCTGTTCACCTTAAAATGTTTTATGTATGTATGTATGTATGTACATATGTATGTATGTGTATGGATACGTACATACATATAGACACACACACATATACGTATACACACACACACACACACACACACACACACACATATATATATGCAGTCCGTTTGTTAAGTCTGTTCCTCTATATGAATTTTTTATGGAACTACCTAACAGGAGAAAATCTTTCCTTCCTACATTCAATAGCACTTTCTTTTGTTCACGCCAATAGATAGCTCTCCTCAAATGAGAGTCTGGTTGTTGATGGTTTTTAGTGGCCAGAATTATTTCCATTATTAGACTGGGTGAATAGTAACTTGCTTATTATTAATCTCTCCTATATGTACTATGTGTTCTAGAAAATGCATAAATATTATTGATTGAATACAAATATGAAATAATCATTCAAGCTTCTACATAGTTGTGTTGTGGAAAGCAGAAATTAAAAAACAAAAACTTTTATGTGAAAGAGTTTACCAAAATGATTGAGGAGAAAGGAATTTGGTCATCTTATAGTGAAAGAGGTTACATTTCATCATTAAATCACCTCACTTATATACATTTAACAGGTTTTTTCCCTGCTTGTACTCTGCCTTTTCCCAGACATTAAATCCCTTGCAGTTGTTATTTCATAAAGTAATGAAGCACAAAGTTTGTGAGTTGTTTGGGACCTAAAGAGAAGAAAATGACCTACCCAGTCAATCCTGAATACTAATTCAGTGGTCCAGTGATGGGGTAACTCCACGTCAATCACCAAGGTTATCAATTCTGTAATATACCACATGCAATAAATTAATTTTAATAACAAAAAAGGCCCTCACTGAGCAAGCTGATAAGGAATATTTTGCAAAATCTCATTACAGTATTAGCTGGCAATGATTACATGCTAACAGTATTAACAATTGTATATTCTAATATAATGGCAAAAT
>PVKM010052391.1:0-10258 GCA_004027735.1 Carollia perspicillata
CCCAGTGCGGAGCCCCACGTAGGCAGTTCTTAAATGTTGGATGGTCGCATGGACCCCAGGGCCTTGAAGTCTTTGGAGCCGGGGTATGTTGATTTTTGCACAATTGTAAATGCCACTTTCTGCTATTTTAAGGTTCCGTTGCACTTACTTGTGGCTGTACAGCAAGTTCGTTGTAGGCAGTGGGATGTAAGCGGGTAGGATCTTAGAGGGAGGAGGCCTGCTTGTCTGTCCCTCCTCCTCTGTCCCGGTGGGAAGGGAAAGGCAAAAGCCGGAGCGTGAATGTCTCTTCTAGACCGTCCTGGGGGAGCAGGAAGCCAGGCGGTTGGTCCTTGGTGCCAGCACGCCGCCACAGTAGCCCCAGGCTGCTTACCCAGGCTTCATTTTTTTTTTTTTTTGTGAGAAAGAAATAAATGTCTGTTTTCTTTAAACCAGCGTTATTTTGCTTTTTCTTTCATTTGCAACTGAAGCTAATCGTCAATGATACACTGTACTTTCTAAAAATCATCACCATTGAATTTTTGTTCCTCTCTGCACTTTGGATTCAGTCTGTCCCATGCACACATTAACTATAGATAGCCTCGGGCCTTTAACAAAATCTTTTTCTTCTTCCTGCTTTCCTGGAGTAGAATTTTTCTTATTGTGATAGGGATTCTGTTTCTATTCTTGAGTGGGTAGGTTAGTGTTTGTGGTTTGGGGGAAAGTACCCCTCCCTTTCCTCTGTCCCAGCAAACCCCCTGCACTTTGCAAATTGCTGAAATGGTCTGAAGGGACTGTGAGAACGGGCTATCCCTGGGAGAGCGCTTGTCCCGGCAGAACCAGCTGGGGACCGGATGTGCAGAGGTAAGCACTTGGAATGATCAGAAGATAGGAAGTTTTAACTACTTCCAGTTGTCAAAAACATTTTACTTCAGTTGAAGGATTCGGAGCAGGTTTTTTTAAAAGAACTCCTTCTGCCTGAGGAGTTTTGCTTAGCAAATCTTTGTACTTATTGGAATCCACTCATGTTCTCACTTGTTCGGTGGACGGTTCTTCCTTTGGAGCTATTTATTGCCACTAAGGCTTGCGGTGCGTCCGGTCCCACAGATAATAAGTGGGTGTGTGTGCCCATAGCACAACATAAATAGAGGAGCTGACTCCCAGCTTGTCCGTCGTTAGGCTGGTATGTAAGCAATGGGCTTAGCACGCAATTGTGTGTGTGTGTGTGTGTGCGTGTGTCTGTGCAGTGAAATCTGGGAGCTCAGTGACATGGACCTTGGAGGGATAGTCCGTGGTGTTCTGTCGTTTCCTTTGATGTGTTTATTTTTTTACTGTTACATGAACAAAGATTGTACATACTTGTGTAATTACCACCGTCATGTTATTTCATGACCTGGGGGCTCTGTAGTTTGAGCATTCTAAGCCTCTGATGGGCTGTATTGATTACCGGTGCCCTGACCAATAGGACTCTGGAAGATAACTGATAATCACTTGACTATAAAGGATGGAATTTGGAGTTGCCATGGACGACGCCCTTCAGCTCTTTAAACTCCAACCACCTTAGATGGCAATCAGGAATTGCTGTTGTATGCAAATTTTGATTTTGTTCCTACAGAAAAAAGAGCAAATAACTATGTTCCTTGGGTCAGCTGAAGAATTCCCTGTCGCAGTTTCGTCGGCAAAACAAAACATCAAAGGAAACCAGTGAGCAAACAAACTAAAGCCAGATTGCAGGGAGGTGCATGATAAAAATGACTTAAATACTCCCCTGGCCTGCGTGATTCTGAAATAATAGGCACAAGGCAGGACTAAGAGTCAGGACATTTTCATTCCGTTCCAGCCTCACGAGGTCATCTCCGTATGACCTTGGGCACCTTACACCAACCCCTGCGCCTCAGTTTCCCTATATAGTAAAGTGAGTCCAATAATAGAGTTCTTCTGGGTGTGAAATGAGATCATGTATGTCAAAGTGTCTTGTAAACTGGAAATTGTGTTCAAACATGGGTTAGCAGTCTGCTTATTAAAGGATCGGCATGCCCTCCCCCAGGGCTCCAGTGCTGATTTTCCTGTCTTTTGGGCTCTAGGTAATAGTAATTGTTAAGGATTCGTTAAAATTTACACATGATGTGAAAAAATATACTCTGATGAAAATGAGTAGCATTTCCACACCCCCGGGATTATTTCTGTTCGTGAAAGCTTATGAGAGAAATCAGGCAAAGTGAGACAAAGTCGCTTTCGTCCCCTTGCACTTGAGAGCAGACAGGCAGCTGTGGCTACCAGGAGCCTTGGGGCGTTACAGGAAACATCGTTTCACCTTGGCCCAGCTTGGAATAGAGAGATGCATGTCCAGGAGAGAAACTTGAGGAGGTTGTGTGTTCTGAACAACCCAGAGAAAGCGTGGTGGGGGACACCTGGTCATGCAAGGGGTGGGTTTTTAAGTGTGTCATCAAGGGGAAGGTGCCAAAGCCACAATTAGGTTGAATAGCTCTCTTAGGTGTAAAGAAAAACCTGCCTACTGGCAGGAGATGGGCTTTGTTACAGGAGAAACCTACATGTGGGATTTTGATCTTAGACCATTGAAAAGCAAATAACATTACTTTTATATTACCTGAAACTTCTGGGTATGGAGCTTTGAAGTTTCTCAGGATGGCGTCATTACTTCTTTGAGCACGAAAGTGACTCCAGCCACAGCAGGTACCGTACCTCATACCACCAGAAGCAGCGCACTGGCTGGGGAGGCTTGTGTAGGAACCTTCGGACGAGAATTCAGAGATCAAGTGGAAGCGAGGCTCTTAGGAGAAGTGGGCAAGGGAGACTACGGAGTTTTAATTTTGAAAGAATGGAGAATTGCTTTTGCTGCTTAGGCAATATGTTCAGATTACAGGGATGAAAAGGTATATTTTGCATTTGTAATAAACACATTAAAAATACAAACCAAAAAGAAGACAAGATAAGCAGCCTTTCTAGGAGTAGTTACGTGATTTTAGCTGAGTTAGACTGAAGAAACGTGAAAGAGTTTTGAAGGACTGATTTAACAAAGATTTCAATGGAGGTGGTCTGCAGAGTTGGAATTCGGGGAAGAGGGTCGAGCATATTTGTTGATGAAACAGTCATGCTCAGTGGCTCTGAGGGGACTCCCTGCAGACGGACTCGGTCCTCAGTTCTAGTTTTCTCAGCTGGTTTCGGTTGCTTGGATGAGGATAGGCCTCAGGGATATTTGGTCCTGTACTTGGAAAAAGTGATGCTCAACCGCTCAGAAATGGGACTGGAGAAAGGCTCCCGAGTATGAGGCACTTTTGGAGGATGCTGAGCACTCAGCAAGAAATCCTGGTTGCTCTGCCTCCGTGAAACCCCCGAGTCTCAATGGAAATAGTGGTTAAATGAGGTTGCACTAATTTTCTATTGAGAACTAAAAAGAAACATATTTTGTTTACGCA
The DNA here is from genome assembly GCA_004027735.1 of Carollia perspicillata. Taxonomy (NCBI): domain Eukaryota; kingdom Metazoa; phylum Chordata; class Mammalia; order Chiroptera; family Phyllostomidae; genus Carollia; species Carollia perspicillata. The sequence goes on from PVKM010052391.1 coordinate 3,414, forward strand.
ATGCTGGTTTTTGCTTTATTCTTATGTTTGTACTAGAAATGAATAATTTAGTCCCAGAGAAAATACACGTGGGGCTTTCTGCCAAGACCTGGTGCCAAACACGAATTTTGTGATTAAGCTATCCAATATTAATCTTCTCTTAACAAAAACCCAATTATGATTTTTTAAAATACTTTTCATAAGGTAAAAAGAAAACATTATAACTAAAATGTCTGAACTAGGAAATGTTGAAAGTTATTCAATTGGGCTTTGACTAGTATAGCTATGACCTTGATCTTGTCAAAAGAAGAGATTTTTATTCCTCTTGGTATTGGAGAAATGCAGATAATGATGATCGGGATTTACACTAATGCTACTTGTTCTTTGTTTATATGCTGGGAGGCAAATATTTTATTTCATTCTTGTTTTTCATCTCTGAGCTTTAATACTGAAATGCTACATATTTATTTATTAGTTCAACACATGTTTATTGAGCACCTACTAGGAGCCAGACTATGCTGAACATTGTCTTTGTCTTCCGGGAGCTCGGTCTTGAGAATGCAATAGACACAGCAACGTGTCACTATAGTGCAGTGAAAAACAGTTGTGAACCCTGTCCTCGATGGGAACCCTCTGCAGAGGAGGGGGTGTCAGCTGTTCAAGGATGAACAGGCATTTTCTAGGTAGAAAAGATTACCTTCGGCATCAGTAAGAATGTGCCTAGAGCTATGAATTCAGGCTCATCCAGACGAGAGTGAGTGCACCGTGTGAGGCCGGAGGGTGGGGGAGGTTCACCGTGTGAAGGAATGAAGGAGCTACAGTGTAGGTGTGGCACGGTTCGGAAGGGGCTTGTGTGTGACATGACATGTCTGAGCATGAACTCCATCTTTCAGGCATTAGGGAACCACCGGGGGCTTAGAGCAGACAGAGGACTCAGAGATAGCGGTCTTAGAAAGATCTAAAGCAGTAGCTGTTGGGATGAGCGGGTGGCAGAGGGCGGAGTGAGTCAAGGGGCAGAATGGACGGGCGGCAGGTGAGGAGGGAGAGGAAAGGTGCAGGGTACTGTTGAGGTTCCTGGTCTGGGAGGCTGAGCGGAGCCAGCCAGGTTTCGTGGTAGAAGAAGCAGATTTCAGGTGGGATAGGTGCGGTTGGAATCCCAGGTTTTCTTTTCAGACTTATAAGCACCTATTGTAGCTTGTGGGCTTGGAGCTCTAGTTGTTGCGTGGAGAATGCTGAGTCATAGCAAGCGGCCTGAGTTTTGATTTTAGCTGGCCTGTAATTAGGCAGACCAGGAAAACTGTATTTTAGTTGCTGGATTAAATTTTTTTCTCCCTCATGCTCTAAAGGCAGAAATCTCTGCCTTTAGAAATAACTATTTACTGAGCAATAGCTCTCTGCCTGCTATTATGCTTAAAAGGTACCTATTGTTGCAAATACGGTATTTTACAGGCGAGGAAATATGCTTATAGAGGTTAACAAATTTGCTAGAAGCAATGAAGGTGGAATCAAATCACATCTGTATTAAATGTAAAACCAGTGTTATATTGAATTCTTAAAACATGATAAACTTCTATGGGAAAATTATTGAAAAAAATAAAGAAATTGTGTTTTTAACAGCAGCAGCTGAATTGTAAGGTATTTTGGTTCTTATTTGGTCATTTAGGCTGATCATTACAACTTCTCTTCCCATATGGGGAAATAAAATTTGATTTATACACTTTGTGATTTTTGTAGTACTTACAAGCAAAAATCAACATTCCTGTTATCACGGAATGACAATAGAGTCCAGAGTACTGAAATGTGTCATCCACCATGGTCGGTGTTAAAAAAATTGTGGCAGAAAATAGAACTTATAGCCAAGAGAAAAAGGAATCAATAAAAACAGATCGTAAGAGGACATAGATGTTGGAATAGCAGGAAAAGGTGTTGAAGCAGCTATTAAAAATATGTTTAAGGAACTAAGGTTTTTATGAGTGGGAAAAATGGAAAATCTCAATAGAGAAATAGAAACTGTACAAAAGAATCTCTAGAACTCTAGAACTGAAAAGTAAAACATCTAAAATAAAAAAATAAATATCTAAAATGTGGACTTAGCATCAGACTGAAGAAGGAAGAAGAACAGGCCAGTGAACTTGAAAACAAGTCAACAGAAAGCAGTCCAACCGAAGAACAGAAGGAGTAAAAGATTGGAAAAAAAAACAAACAGCCTCAGCAACTTGTGGGACACGTCACACAGTGTAAGAAAGATACCTGTCACTGTGGTCCCAGAGAGAGAAGAAAGATACTGGGCAGAACAAAAAACTGACAAAAGTCTCTAACACTCCCCACATTTATTGAAAAAGATCAACTTCCAGGGACGAGAACTTGAGAAAACCCCAGGTAGAAGAAACCCAAAGTCAACTACAATTCAGCCAATTGTCATCAAAATGCCAAAATCAGAGAAAATTGAGAAACATCACAAAACAGGCAGAGGAAAACGATCTGTTGCACACAGGGTGACAGTGATGTGAATTGTCACTGCTAGTCTCAGAAGTCATGGAGATGAGGAAGGGATGGGAATGACTGCGTGTGAATGCAGAAACAGAAGAACAGCTTGTCGACCGAGAAGTCTATGTCCGTGTGCCTGGGAGCAAGGATGTTCTGCCTCCTTAGTTTGAGAACCTCTGAATCACGCAAGGTTGAGCAGGTTTCTGTACTTCACGATTTCTTAGTAAATTGAGTTCTACGAAAAGGACATCATGGACCTCATTCGCCAATTTCCAAGATTTTCTTTCTTTCTCTCTTTGTAGCATAAATCATTTGTTCACACAATGTCTCAGGGGGTTAGTTTCATTTGTTAAACACTTCTGGAAATAGTAAACTCTGGGGATGAAATTGGATATTCTTTGTTCTTTATTTTTATGTTCCTGGTACCTCAGGATGAAGTGATTTTAGAAATAATTGGCAGTATATCTGTTTGTATCTGTAATAAGGAAAATGTAAATGAAGTTTTACTTACACTGCATTTTCTTCCTTTCAATAGCACATTTTTTAGGGTTGAATGGCTTTGGGCTGTTGCCAGGTGAAGTATTTTGCAGCGGGGCTGAACCGTTCTGCGTTGCCTTTAGCCTGCCTGGATATAGATGGGAATGGAACCGCCACCCCGAGCTCTCGGTGCATACTTTATGAGTGTAATGGTGCCAGGAGTATCGCTTGGTTTGGATTACAGTGAAATCATTATCTTCTGTGTCTCTGTCTTATGAGTATTTCTGTGTACTCCTGTGCGGAGTTTAAAAATGCATGTTGTGAATTAATGCTATAAAAAAGAAAGTGATAAAGGTACTCCAGAACTATATTGTAAACGACGTAAGCCATCTAGTTATAATAAGATGTCAATGTCTCGAAATAATTTAAGGAAGGACTGACTTAAGTTTCATTGTTCCTGACTAACGTGACCTTCTCTGGTATACTAGAAAAGGGAGCTTAAGAAATCATCATTTAAATAAGGTTTCTTTCGAATTTGTTTGTTGTGCTCATTTCCCATTGTTAAGTTCAGGTACAGCTCCCCTGGAAGTCTAGCGTATTCCCTTTCCACAGGGACTGCATTGAGGCTCTCATTGCATTAACGCTGATGGATGGATGAACTTGAGCTTGTCTTCTTGCTTGTGGGTGTTAGGGATATGATGGAAATTCATCTCTCTCTGTGTCTCTCATTTTCACTAGGAATATTTTATTTTCCCTTTAAACCAAAGATTTAAACTTCTTGCCCAGCAGCGGCTCTGCAGTCAGTCACTTGGAAACTCGTTAGAGATGCAAATTATTGGCCCCTCCCACTGACACTGAATCTGACACTCTGAGAGTGGGCCCAGCAATCTGTGCCTCAGCAAACTCTCCGTGATTCTGAGCATCGCTCAAGTTTGAGAACTACTGCCCTAAATAAAGGAACGCTTTTGAATAGTTTTCCCATCCTGCTGGGTTTTCAATAGCAAAGGTAGAACAGAAACTAAGAGTCCTTGGTGGTGGTAGTCGAAGGCGTTGGATGAGTCCCTTTGAAACCAAATGAGATATCTTAAACGAGAACAATAATTAGTGGTGATCACCAGGAAACAATAGGACTTAATATTTAGAGTGCCTTTTTCATGGGCCAAGCCCTTTGCAGGTCTTATTTCTGTCAATTCTTGTAGTACTGAGGTCAGTACTAATGCGGTGGCTCCTTACAGGGAGGAAATGGGTTTAGAGAAGGTACTGGCCAAGGTCAAGACATTCAGCAGGGCAGCCAGGATTACAATGCTGGTCAGACGTGTGCTAGCGGCAATGTCGTGACCCGCTGGTAATGCTGTGTCAGACTTCAGACAGTGCCTCGCTCCTCCCACCCCCACTCACATCTCCCTTGTGAAGCTGGAGACCTATTGGTAAGTTCAAGGAGCGGAGCTCAAGTTCATGTCTTTGCAGATGAGCTCATGTCTTGCTGACTCATTTGTGAGTTACCCGCCCCGCCCAAATTAATATTCAAAGCTACTTGGATCAAGCAGAATGAATCTCCTACTCTCTGCCCTGTGCAAACAAATTTTTATGGCCTGTTTTTTGTTTTCAAAAGTTCATCTCATTCTGGAAGTAACCGATTCACTGACCTTTTATCTTTGGGCTCTAGTTTGTGGTTTTTGAAGCTTTCCAAGATCAGCTGAACAATGATGTGTTTTGGCATTTTTAAACAGTTAATACAGTATCAAGCTGGGTGATTCTGAAAGTAATTAATGCTTGAATGAAGTCTTTATCCTAATGAGCTGATGCCTCCCTTTAAAGGAGACTTTATTGGATGATTAGAGACGAGCTTTCAAATACCATTCCTGGTAATTGAGGGATTTATTTGACCTCCAAGATATTTTTTGTCTTCTTGACCAACAAGGAAATAGAATGTTTTAAAGAAGACCAACCATATTAAATGGATAGAAAAGGGTCTTTTAAGTTGGAAGTTTAATATCATCAATTTTTAACATGAAAGTAAAAACTTAAATGAACCTTCAAAGTTACTAATTAATTGAATGCTAGCCCCACGCCTCCCAACGTGTAGCTTCCTTTTAGTAGACAAGTCTAAAAGAAGGACATTAATTAAAATTGGAATGATTAATTTTATTATGTGTAAGTCAGAAAAAATTAATTCCAATGTCAGTATAAATTAACTCCAGTGTTAATAATGCCACAGACCTCCTTCCCATGGTTTGCTCCAGTAACCGAGACTTTATCAGACATTCCTGAGAATTCAAGAATAGCCTTTGTGTATTTGGGGGAGAATAGGGGCGGAGGGTATAAAAATGTGCAGATACTTAAGAAACGTCACACACCATTTCTTATTTCTGTTAGCGTAGCTTTCCGTTTTCAGCAGAATGCCTACTTAGAAGGATAGGAGTTTCTTTTCCATCTCCTTCTTCCTCTCCCTCTGTGTTTATGTCCAACCCCCTCTCCTGTTCACATCACACATACGTGTGGAAACAAATGAACGGCTCTGCACTTGCCTGAGATTCAAAGATTGTTTTTTTTCTTTGCCTGAAGTGGGTCATTGCAAATTATTGCTTCATCTCCAATCCAAGTTGCACACTACCTAGAGAGTAATGTTTGTTAGGTCAGTTTGATGACAGTATTTTTGGAGGACACTCTTAAACGAATATGAACGGCAAGCAGAAATGTCCGTTGTGACATTGGTTGACTTCTTTCCACCTGGGTGGTTCGGCACTGTCGTGCTCTTTTTATGGGTCGGCTGTTCACGCTGCAGCGTCGAGGAGTGTGATGACTGCACATTTTCTCCTAAGTTCTTTTAGTGTGTTTGCAGAATGAATAAAACTTCGGTTTGAGTTTTATTATTATTCCCTGGATGTAAAGGGAGTTCTCGGTTTCCAAAGTCGATCACTGTCTTACACGTGACCTACCACTGAGTTCTATTTGCTTTCATCTGTTCACATTCAGGTGAGGTTTTACAATATTTTAAAAACATTTGATGATCATCTGTATCAGGGGTCAGCAATATGTCCGTGTGTGTTTGTGCATGTGAAAAGCGCCGAGCGGTAACTTTATTAGGCTTTGTGGAACACTCTCTACCATTACACTACTCTCATGCGTGAAAACCTAGATGATACATATAGGAATGGACATGGCTTCATTGCAGAAAACTTTACACGTGAAAACAAATTGTGAGTCGTTGTGGCCCCGGCTGCAGTTTCCCATCTCCTGTCCTACACGAACAGCTGTGGACTTACCTGTTCTCTGTAACTTGCCTTCTCCACTTCAACCAGTTGGCCCGTTTCCTTCTCTCAAGGAGGATTATGGGCCATCCTTGTTCCCCACCTTTGCTCAAGCTGCTCCTCCCATCTTAGAATCCTTTCCTGCCCGTTCAAGCACAACGCTGCTCCTTGAAGGTTCCGAGGATGTGAGGTACCTGGTGGTAGCCTCTGTTCCCCATGACAACCAGGGTTTATTCGGTTGGTCCGACCATCTCGACTGGGCATCTCCTTCCTCCTTTCCATCCCAGGAAGGCCCCTCCTGAGGTTGCACTCTCGGTGGAACAGTGTGGCCTTCTCAGATAAAGGAGGCTATTTCTTGGTAAGGGGGACACGCGGCTTTGCTCCCTGCCACAGCAGGGCTCATGGGAGAACCAGCTCCATGGAGGTCCAGCGGATCGCTCCCCCTGGAAATGGCTTCCCCTGCCCCTCCAACCATCCCTAGAGGTTTCTGGATCTACCACCAGGGGGTGCCTCCTGCTTCTCCCTACTCTTTGTTCTCTTACCTGCTTTTCTTCAGGTTAAGTTTGTGTTGGGGGGACCTCTGTTCCTAAAGAAGGGCCTCTTTCTTAAAAGTCAGTAACCTGAATTGCCTTTTGCAGTGACTTTTTACAT
>PVKM010052392.1:0-10244 GCA_004027735.1 Carollia perspicillata
AAATATACCCTCATAGGATGCCCTTATAATGGCATCAGACTAAGACAGTCTGAAACAGTCATCTGCACAAGAGGGATATTCTCGCTACTTGGCCCTGAGAGGTTTGCTCTTGACCACAGGCCCTCTTGATATAACTGGGTTAGAAGCGCACTACCACAATACATGTGGGATGTGACTTACTATTTTTACATTTCCATTTCAGTCAGGCTCCTTAGTTGCCTTTCTTCAGATATAACACTTCAGTCAGATGTCAGTCATGTGTTTCTTGCCTAAGGGAGTAGGTTGGCTGTCCCTTAGCCAACTTGTGTATTTTTATTCTAATTCATGTCCAGTTTCACTTTCTGAGGGAAACTTGATCCATACTTGCAGGTCAGCTCACTGGCAGTTAAATATTACAACATCCCAGCCCACACAAACTTCAATAAATTTTCCTATACAGATTGTTCTAGGTTATTGTCTCTGGGGAGCACTGCCAAGTAATTTATTCCCCTGTTCCCAGTACCTCTGGGAATAGCTGAAATTTAAAAACTCTTGTATCAATGCAATAGTAAGAAATTTATAATCAGAAAAAGTATAAAGTTTATTGATTACTATACAGATTTTGAGAACTAGATTCTTTAAAATCTAAAATTCATTGCAACCAATAATAATTTGTTTACTCAGTCAAAGCACCCTCTAACTTTGGGGACAATAAAAATAAATACGACAATTTTCCTGCCTTCAAATAACCCATGCTGGTAGAAGTAGAGATATAAAGGAAGACATGCAATTCTATGTTTTAAGTCAATGATAGAGTTATTAAAAAATACTGGGTGAGGTGAGGACTGGTTAACAAAACCTAGTCTGCAAATCCATGACAGTTTTCCCAAAGACATTAATGCATAAACTGAATCTTCAAGAATGAATATTGGTTTAATATAAAAATCACTGATGCCTAGTATTAATCGTAAATAACTCTAATAATTTGGGTGGAAACACTTTATCTGTCCTCCATACCCTGGTCTCTGCCCAGGATCTACAGTATGGAAGGTATAAATGCCTTCTTGTCTGAAGGCATTTATTTAATCTCAGCTCTCTGCGACCAACAGCAAGTGTAGAAAAGTAAACTCTACATTCCAGTACATAAAATAAGTAATTTCAGACTTGAATGTCTGGCATGGGGCACCATAAAATTTGGCCATGGTCTACTTGAAATAGAAAGGGACAAGGCAATGTCCTGGAACAGAAAGTAATAAAAACCTCTCCATCTGCCCATTTACACTAAATGAATTTTCATGATAATGGGAAGGGGCAGCCATTGGGATAAAGCTGAGGAAGCATTCTGATGAAACTTTTGTGAATATTTGTCTGTCTACATCAGACTTGAATCCAGACTCTGCTGACATGTATGGGGTATTGTCATGTGAACTATCCTATGGCTACTATAATCTTCTCATAGAATTTGCCTAAAAAAACATCTTTTTACTTTTATCTTCTTTTAAGTAACCACAGAGCTCAAAAGAGTCCAACCATAAAAAATTCTTGAAAGGAATCAGTCAAGGAGGTAAAGAGGTGAGAGAGAGTATACTGGGCAGAGCAAAGACACCAAGGTGTGCAATCACACAGCCAGCTAAACACGGCAGGTGCTGGTTGGAAAGATGATGTGACTGGGAGTAGGCAGGGGCCAATGGAAGGCCTTTTATTCCACAGTGAGAAAACTGATGCTGTAGACAATTAAATCATATTGGAGGCTGTAAGAGGGTAATGAGCATTAGATTTGTGTTTAAATAGCTTGGTAGTTCAGTTGGTTAGAGCATCATCCCAATATACCAAGGTTGCCAGTTCAATCCCTGGTCAGGGCACATATAAAAAGTATCCAGCGAATGAATGACAAATTGTTGTTTCTTTCTCTGTCTCTCTGTCTTTCTGTCTATCTCTCTGTCTCTCTCACTCTCTTATATCAATAAATTAAAACTTTAAAAAAGAATTTAGTCTGCTAGCTGTTTAGATAATGGAATTAGAGGAAAATAAATATTGAATGCCTAAGATCACTTAGAATGATTCCAAGAATCCAAGCAAACCAGAACAGAGGTAATAGAGACAGAGAGGTGAGGACATTTTCAAAAAATATGTGGGGATTGATTGGATGTGGTTGGTAAGGGAGAAAGAAGTCACAAGAACTGCTCCTAAGTTTTTTCATAAAAAGAATTAGATAGATGGTTTTATTATTGGTTGAAAGCAAGACTGGAAAAAGAAGCACTTTATAGTGAAAAAAGAAGAGTTCTGTTTGTCCTGTGCTGAGTTTGTGAGCATGTGAGACATATAGCTAAAGGCATTGGGTGAAGAGTCTAGACATAAGAAATATTTGTCACAAACAATGTAATGAGTAGCACTTAAAACCATGAGGCCTGATTAGACCAGCCCAGGAAAGTACAGTTCCCCCTACCCACCAAGGATACATGTTCAAAGCCCCCCAGTGAATGTCCAAACCATTTATATACTATGTTTCTTTTTCCTATACATACATACCTGTGATAAAGTTTAATGCCTTTTCCATCTTTGCTAAACACTTAATACACAGTGTGACATTGACTTTTGCAGTTTGAGGTGAAACAGCAAAACTAGCACGAATTTGTTTTCCTTCTTCACAATTCCTTAGATAGGGGATTTGTTCTTAACCATAGATCTTAGCAACCTCAGTATACAATTTTATTTCTTTTCTTACTAAGTCAAGAACTTCATGTTTTTACTTTACAGCTTCCCTTTGGCATACATGATTTATCAGCATCACTACTCTTGTGCTTTGGAGACATTATTAAGTAAAATAAGGATTTCTTGAACACAAACACTGCAATACTGCTACTAAGTAACTAATGAGTAGTTAGTATATTCATCATGAATAAGCTGGACAAAGTGAAGATTCATGTCTCAGGGTGGAGGGAAGAGTGAGATGACATGAGACTTCATCATACTATTCAAAATGGTGTAAAACTTAAAATGTATGAATCATTTATTTCTGGAATTTTCCATTAAGTATTTCCTGGCCCCAGATGAGGTAACTGAGACCAGAGAAAGCCAACCCCCAGATAAGGGGGACTGCTCTAATTAAATGGAGGGGAAATATTGGCTAAGAATAAAAAATTCACACTTGGAGAAGAGATACAAAAAAAAAGTGTCCAAAGAAAAATAAAACATACTACAGTATCACAGAATTTGAGTTTTGAAACTTAAGAGGTTGAAGAAAACAGAGATCAACAGAAACAGATTCAACAAGGAAGCCCAATAAATAGCACGAGTACTGATACTGTCCTTTTGGCAATTGCTAACTTTTGAAGAACAATTTCTGGGAAACGGTGGAGGCAGGAACCAATTTGCATGGGAACAGAGTACATGGAAAGTGAGGGAATGGAGATAACTTCTGCTGATGCGTGATCACGTCCGGCCTTGTTGCTTCTGACTTCAGCACCCTAATACTCTAACATCACCAATACAGAGGCTGAGTCTTAAAGATACTTTGTTGTGGTGATGGTGGTGGTGGTTGCCATTGTGGTCTCTCTGTTCCTACTTTCGCTCTCCACACTCCAATTACCTGGGCTGTGTGTTCTGTACATTCCACCTTCTGAGAGGCAGAAGATAATGTAAGGTCTTTTATCCGCCCACAGCAAGGGCCTCTCAGATTTTTCTGGAGAAAATAGAACTCAATCTCTTTCATAGTTACACACCATCTTATTTTCCTTCTATCTTGCTTTTATTGTCAATCAGAGAGAGAGAGAGAGAGAGAGAGAGAGACTGTCTGTCTCCCAGGGTTCTCTACAGTCCTTCTGCCATTCCGCAGCTCAACCGACAATGAACCCCACAAAATGAGGGGGATGGCTATGATTATGTTGCTCACCAACTGAGAAGTGCTCAGGAATGAGCAAGTGAATAAGTAATGCGTCTCTATTGTCAATCTTCTTACACACATTTTGTTTCTTTCTTGTCTAGACTGTTAAATCCTGGAGAACAGGAGCTGCCTTATGGTCTGTAATGTGTGTGGGGGGGGAGGTGCACACACACTTTATATAACACCCAAGTGTGAACTACACACAGCAGTATGGAAAACAGTAGAGGGAGTAACTCAGCACTATGAGACATACACCCAAAGAATAAAAATAGCTTCTGCTCTTAAATAATTGGAAGACTAAAACTTAAATTAACCCACATGAAAAAAGTTTGGAGGAAATTTTTACACTGATTCTGGCCATAAAATTATTCATGGACTTTAGAAATCCATGTGTTCTGGTACTGGCAGGAAGAGTTCAGTAGAAGAGGTAAACTTTTATTTAACCCTTTGAGAGTGTGCTGGCTTTAAATACGTGAAGAGAATATAAATTCAACACTTGGGCTGGCAGTGACGAATTGCCAGAGAAACCAGGAGTAGCCCCCCATAATGTGGTAGAGTGCGTGGGGGAGTCTGAGGTGGACTGAACAGGGAAGAGATTGATGGTGTGAACAAAAATGAAAGCTTTTCATTTTGTTGGAAAGTAGAAAAAGATGACATAGGTTCTATAAATATATTTCAAACCCATATTTCTTTCTGTTGAACATGGCATAGTGAAAATACTTTGTACCAGTCAGTACAAAGCAGTCAGTACCAGTAGTCACTTCCTAGTTGGAAATCCAAGTTCCTCCTCAGAGTGTCATGTGAAGCTAGTTACAGATGACTTGGCAGGGCTCGTGAGTTTTCAGTCACGCGTGCTGATGCTGGTGAGGAATTTGGGAGGCAGCCTGGGAGAAGCACACAGGGACAGATTTGTTTTTCAGTAACGTTTATTTCTTCTTGGCTTATCAGTACTGATACGATTGATAAAACACAACGAGACAGAAAAGGCTCCCTTCTCACCAAAGAGATGGAATCTATACAGTTGAGCAAAATGTAAGTATTCAAGGGAAAACTACTACAATACTGCTCATTCATTTTCTACAGACAATAAAATATTTCTGAAATAACTCTAATAGGAATACCTGAACACAAAGAAGTCACTAAAAGTCAATGCTATTTCCCAATGCTTCTAATTAAGAGGGAAAAAAGCTTATTCTGCTATAATTTTTAAAAAATCTTAATTATGGTATTTATGGTGCTAGTATATATGTTCTATTTTAAAGGCTCTTCTGTGAATTCTACTTTGGCAGTTAGTGAAATTTTGAGAGATCATCACTCAGAGGAAAAAAGTTTCAGAGGGTTTTAGTTTCCATGTCTACTGTAGCTAACAAATAAATTGCTGTCACTCATTTTAACAGTGCTAACAGTGCTTGAATATAGTTGATTCTCCATATATATATTTGTTGAGATCAATTCTCGAGAGATTTATTTGCTTTGCAGCTAAAGTGTATTATAAAATGACTAACTCCTAGAAAAACATCCTTTTTCACAGATACTCAAATGCCAGAACTCAAGATCTGTTTCATTCTGTTTGCAGTAACAGCAGTGAAGATATAATTATAAATGATTGCCCTCTACTAGATTGTGAATTATTGACTATTTTCTTTGCTCCCTGGTATATAACAGGTTCTCAACAAATATTTGTTAAGTAATGAAAACAATATTGACCTTCTTGGGCTCTCTCTCACTCTCTTTCTCTCTCTCTCCTCCCCTGACCTCCACTGTGTGTACATGTAAGAGATAAATTTTTTAATACTTTAATACTTGTGAACATATACCCAATAAAAACCTAACTACACTCATAATCTCTTTGAGAAGCCTCTTCTGACTATTTTTTGTAGAACTATTCACAATGAAGTATTTAACTATCAGAAATAAAAGAGTTATACATTGCCTAATTCTAGAAGGACTGTACCCAATTCAGAATGTTCATGAATTAAATGTATTAATTAATTTATTTCCATTAATTGACCATTAAAAACTTAACCTTGTTCTAAAAAGTTCTAAAGGAATTCCAAAAAGAACCCCAAAACCAAAATATAGTAATCACAAGATAAGCATCAGTCCTATTTGATAATATTTTTAATTGAGCCTACTTAAATCAGACAGTCTATTCTGCTTTATTGTATTATGAAACCTGATTAAGAACCCTTGAATACCTCCATTAGAACTAAAATCCAAATATAATAAAAGAGAGGACACTTTTCTAGAAGTGTTTTGTCACAGTTCTCTTAAAAAACTTGTTGGCTATCCATGATATACAACAGTTTGGAAACTTTTTAACTTTAGAGAAAAGTGTTTGCAAAGAGGCAGTATGTAAAATAGATCATTGGAGTTTCTCCTGTAGACAGTGAGATGGGTAGGAAGCCCCAAGAACTAGGGAATCCTGCTGTCCACAGGGAATTTGGGGCCAGAAGGAGCTGCCATCTAAGCACAGGCCTCCACTTTAGCCTATTTACCTCTGCATTTCACCCAGTTCCTCTCCAGCCACCCGTCTGCCTGCCTTCACGTCTCACATATGATCTGGAAATATTGTATGTAGGACAATGATGCCTCTAGCAACTAGCCAGGAGACCTTCTCAGCTTCAGAATTTTCATCTGTAAAGTGGAAAATATTCCCTAGCTTATGGAATTTTTCTGAGAATTATATGAAATTATTGTTTGAAATACTCTATGTAAAGCCTGAAATGCAGTAACAGATCTACAAATGTTACTGTGGTAGAAAATGTTGACACACGGATTGTCATTCCCCACTTCAGTGCACTCCATCCACCTGCTTCCCTTAGTCCGCACTTAGATTTGCATTTGGGAGAACGCAGGCAGGGATAGGTTCAGCACCCGGGAATTTACATCACCAGCCCACCCCACACCACCATGGCCCTTACTCAATGACTTACAGATGCAGAAGTACACGATGCTTACCTTTCACTGTACCCCGTCAGACACAAGCTAAAGCCATCTCTGGAATTTGGCCTAAGAAAAAGTTTCCCTTACTTGACTCCTTGCCCTTCCCTTTCTTGCTGCACTATTCCCTTACAAGTCTCCCTGGATGTGCTGCTTTAAGAAATTATTTACACGTGAATATCCTTCTCAAGGACAGCCTCTGGAGAATACAGACTAAATGGGGATCAACGGATAGTTATTGACATGGCATAAAGGAACTGAAGAACCATCCCAATCTCATTTTCAGACACTCAGCCCACAGCATCCTCTCCTTGGCTTCTCTAATTCAGCCCCAGAGAAGTCATGGGGCCATGGCACACCATAAATGCACATGCCTCTCCTCTTTCTGTTTAGAATGTTCTCTCTGTGAGAAACACCTGCTCCTTCTTCAGGATTCACCTCAAATACACTTTCTTTTGATATATACCTTGAATCTCAGCAGGAATATTGCTCTTTTTGTAAGTGCCCTTAAATAGTATCCACACCTTTTCAATAAAATACATCATATTGTATTGGTGAATATGTCTGGGAACTCTAAGAACAGTGACTTTAGCTTATTTACCTCTGCATTTCACCCAGTTCCTCTCCAGCTACCCATCTGCCTGCCTTCACCCGTCTCACATATGATCTGGAAATATTGTATGTAGGACAATGATGCCTCAGTCTCCTTCAAAGTAGGTACCTTGGGACTTCAATGTTCTCCCTGAATGTTCCATTGTTCAAAACACTGAAAAATCCTTCACTGGAATCACCATCAGCTGTCCCATAGTATTTTCCTGAATCTCATTGATGGTCTGAAATCTCTTCCCTTTCAAAGGCGACTTTAGTTTTTGGAAGAGCCATAAGTCACAAGGCGCCAAGTCTAGGCTGTAGCAGGGCTGAGTCACCTGAGTGATTTGCTGTTTTGCCTAAAAACTCTGCGTGAGATGTGCTGCATGAGTGAATGCATTGTTGTGATGAAGCTGTCAATCACCATAGCTGAGGCTGTTTTCATTGTACTGCATCTCTCAACTGATGAAGAATGCTGAGATTGTATTCTTTATCAATTGTTCAGCCTGGAGGGGGATACTCATGGTGGACAACACCTTCCCAATCAAAAAACACAGTTAACATGGTCTTGACCTTGCTGCAACTTTGCTGTGCCTTTTTCAGGTGTGGAGAACCAGGTGATTTCCACTGGGACAAGTAGGCCTTTGTTTCTGGATTATAGCCATAGACTCAAGATGCATCTCTGGTTATGAACTTCTTGAGGAAACCTGGTTCATTGGTAGCAGTTTGAATCAAGTCATTAGCAACTGCAGCACGATGCTCCTTCTGCTGTGGTAGCAGAAGCAATGAAAAAAAACTTGCCACAACATGTTTCATGCCAAAATTCTGCATTAAATTCTCAGACACAGTAGTTTTTGGAATCCCCAGATCAGCTTCCAGTTCTTATACAGTCGCTGATCTTTGTTGATTGCTGCCCATACATGTTTAACATTCCAAGGTGTTCAGTTTGTTGCAGGCCTTCCAGAACATGGATCACTTTCAACAGATTCTCGACCATCTTTGAAACATTTGTGCCACACTTTGATTTTTGTTGCCTTCAACCCCAAAAGCCTTCTGAATCATCTGAATAGTTTCCGCAGAGGAATGTTCAAGCTTAACGCAAAATCTGATGCAGAATGATGCATCATTTTGCTCTCCTTACGCTGTCATTTTGAATGGCAACAGCTACACAGTACACATGCTTCACTCAACAGCATATTCTGTCCCCAATGACTAGTACAGTGAAACCATCATTGTTCACACATGCATTTTCCAGTCCACTCTCCTTAGCTGCCAGATTACTTTGATGTCATGCAAACTGCTCTCGTTATTTTAACAATGGCTGGACTTTTTTTCAGACAGACATTGTACATGTCCAAAATTCTTTACCCAAACCCTTGGCACCATATGAGCTTTGGAATTCAAAACTTCCAGAGCTTAGAACAAGTATTACAGGCCACATACCACATCTTACAGAACACCCTGGCAGGTTCTGGGGTAGCACTCCAAAAAGGGATACGTAGCAGATTCTGTAGTGATAGAAAGGAGTACTTACACTAAATGGGATAAATAAAAGACACATATAGCTTCACATCCACTCAGATCAGGTTTTCCCACTAAATGAATTCAGGTTTTTTAGAGATTTTTGGGTTTCAGATTTATAAATGCTAAGTGGTTTACCTTTAATAGAAGCTCAATATGTTCATTGAGCTGGACTTCAGAAAACATCCTCTGCTGTTTTCACTGAATCTCCTTCTCACTTAAAGATATTAAGAGCAACTTTTTAAAAGTTCCTGGATACAACCAGAAGCTAAGAAGAAATCCCCAAATCACTAAATTTCCTAAACCAATGCCTGGAGAAACAGATTATGCTGTTTTACTGATGCTATGAATGTCAAACATGTGAAACAGGGTCTTTTACATGAATATACAAAAATTGTAGAGCCTGAAGTAAGGTCTTTTACATTAATATATAAAGATCGCAGAGCCTGGAATACTACTAATTTGACTACCAAAACTGAGGCTAGGAAATTGCTTTAACATGTCTCCCATTTGGATTGCACTTGGCTAATAATAATCTCACAGACATGAAAACTAAGTCCTCCAAAGAGATAAAATCATATTTGATCACTGGCAGCATCTTAAAGGGCACCTAATTCAATCTCTTCCTTTTATAGGTGATAAAACCAAGGCTCAGAGAGGTTAATTGATTTTCTCAGGTTCACACAGTTGGTTAGCAGCAAAGTGTAAACTAGGATCAAGATCTCTAGGATGAGTCCTATTTCCTCCATGCTATCTTGCCTCAATAAAACAGTTCTTCTGACCCTGATCCTTTAAGCCTGCTATTCCAAAGGCACAGTTGAGGATAACCCAAATTCTATTCCCTGAAAGACTGCAGTGCATGATGCGTGGTGCACTTCCTGCTTCTGTACACTGAAACCGATACTTGAAAACAGTAATAATGGTAGCTTCCCCTTCACTGATCCTACATAACATGTCAAGGTCTGCACACAGTGCCTAATAAAAGTAAGATGTATGTGGAAGATAATGTTACCATTAGAAATTATGGTTCTAGTGAGCATAAACTAAGGATTTAATAAAGTTATTTTTGAAAATATTCTTGGATTTTATTTTATTTCTATTGAACTTATTAGGATGACATTGGTTAATAAAATTATGTAGGTTTCAGGTACACAATTCCACAATACATCATTTGTATACTGCATTGTGTTTTTACCACCCCAAGTCTCCTTTCATTACCTTTTATTCCCACCTTTACTGAACATATTCTTAGATTTTTCTATAATATATTTTATTGGTTATGCCATTACAGTTGTCCCATTTCCCTCCTTCATTCCCCTCCACCCTGCAC
>PVKM010052393.1:0-10253 GCA_004027735.1 Carollia perspicillata
CAGGTAGGCGGGCCTATGCACACTCCGGGACCTTGCGGGTCTCCCCGGCGACCTCTCCTGTGAGGCTGGGAGCCTCTCCCGGCACCTTTTCAATCACAGTTTTTAGGCTTTTATTTCCCGTCCCTGGGGCCCTGCGCTGTGCGGTCTGTCTCACTGCCCACTCTTGCCTAGTTTATCTGCACACGAATGTGTGTCCACAGTTGGCCAAGTGCCCTGCGTGCCTTGCGTGCTCTGCTCGTCTCCTCCCCGCATCTGGGGTCTGCAAGCTCCATGCCACCTATGCTGCCCAGTGCTCCCGAGCCTGGCAGCCACCACATTTTCCTGCCGCTTTCCCTCTCCGCCGGCTGCCGACTCTGCCCCTCTTACCGGTCAGGTTGAATGGTTGTCGACTTCCATATTTCAATTTTCTGTGTTCTGGTTGTGTTATTGTTTATAAATATTTGTTGTCCTTAATCTTGGTTGTGAGAGGAGGTACAGTGTTTCCACCTACACCTCCATCTTGGCCGGAAGTAACTCCCGCTACTTTACATTTTCCTTCTCCTTCACTAACCACATTCCAGTTCCACAGATTTGGTATCCCCTGATTAGAAATAATAGAGATTTACTGTATATTGAAAAATCTGTTTCAAGATTCTCTTTTGACAGTTATGTTTGTTTTTGCTAAGGATAGGTCAAATCAAAGAGACTGAAAATATGCTGATGGTTTTATATTTGAGAAAATGTGAAGTGATATATATTTACTAAAAAGTTTATTGACATATTGTGTTTCATATAAATATTCATTTAATTTAGGATTTGCTTTCCCATATGCTACATATGGACCCACATCAGCGGTACACTACAGAACAAGTATTAAAACACTCATGGATAACCCACAGAGACCAGTTGGCGAGTGATCAGCCAAATAGAAATGATATATCACATGTCATTAAGGTAAAGCATACTTTTATGTACCTTCCAGATGCTCGACATCTAATAAAGCCACTGCATGCCATCAGCTGATGACACTTACATAATTACCTTGAACTATCTTTATTTTTTAAAGATGTATTTCTAGATTTGTTTTATTCTGTTTTTCAAAATAACAAACATGGGCTCTTCTTGACCTATAGCCTGTCTGATGATAAAATTTAAAAGCATATTAAATTATTGATCAAATACTGATACGGTCATAGATTGTAAGACACATAGTTATTAAAATAAAAAAATATATGAGTAATCAGGTATTAATTCATTGAGGGAGCATCAGTATACAAATCAAGTATTCTCAATAATTTTCTTGGGAAAAAAAGTTGTATTCTAGTTAAATCTCTCATGGATATGCTTGGAAGTTTTTTTTCACCTCTAGAGATTTTTATTCACTTCGTGATATTTCTCATTCGTGATATTTCAGGGAGCAGTAGTTGCCACATATTCGGCCCTGACTCGCAAGACCTTCCAGCCAGTCCTAGAGCCTGTTGCTGCCTCAAGCTTAGCTCAGCGACGGAGTATGAAGAAGCGCACCTCAACAGGCTTGTAAGATTTCCAGTGCTTCTCAGCCAAGTTGGACAAAGAGAAAATCAAATGTGTGGCTTTTGCCTAATCTTATATTAAAGGCATTGTTTTCTGCTACATTACTTGAATATTCTGTGTAAGCCTCCTTATTTAGGGGGAGTGAGATTCAAAATTAAACATACACAGGTCCACAATATTCATAATGTTGTTTTTCAGTAGTGTCCAAGATTTAGTTAAGTATATAATTGGTGTTCATAAGGTCCTAACAACTTCTCTGCACACTCACTTCAGTAGTTCCTTTTAAATAATGTTAATTTAATCATTTTTCAGGTTTTATACAATAATGGTGGGGGGATCATTACCAGTAATCAAGATGCAAATATGATAGTATAATGCCAATCAATTTCAGTTTTTTTTAACATCAGATCCTGAAGGATAGGCTTAAAAAAAAATAAAAACAAATTGAAAATGTATTGTAGAAGCTT
Source organism: Carollia perspicillata (assembly GCA_004027735.1). NCBI lineage: Eukaryota > Metazoa > Chordata > Mammalia > Chiroptera > Phyllostomidae > Carollia > Carollia perspicillata. The sequence continues at coordinate 1,980 of PVKM010052393.1, forward strand.
GTTATTGTGCACAACCAAAGGACTCCATTCATTTCATAGTAACTCCACTCTGTAGTTACTGAAATGTAGACATGGTAGTTTGGTGCCAGAGAAAAAGTTATTTGTGCTAATATGTGAACTCCTGATATGGTTGTTGCCAAAGTTTTTACAGAAGAATTAAATCACAGATAATGTGTGCAGTCAGACCTGTATATTGTCCATAAGTGGCCTCATCTAGAAATAAAGACTTCCATAAAGCTTCTGTAAATTTCACCTTTAAAGGAATTGGGGTAAAAGTGAAGAATTTTTTAGTCAAAGGCTTTATATTGGTGTTCTGACCTACTGAATAGGTCATAATTAAGCCTTTGAAAATAAAATACGTGGTGTTGACACTACCTTGGTGTTATGTAAGCTGACTTTTAGGTGAACCAGTTGGACTTAGACATTATTGTCCCTCCTTATACAAAACTACAGTGTTGTTTTTGGGGCTTCCATGTGCTTTGAATTACAGTGTAGCATATTAGTCTACCTTGAATCCTATGGCAATGTAGTTGAAATTCTACTGTAGTGGGCTTGTGAGCTTAGCACACATGATATAGTATAATGCATTTCAGTAAACTTTAGACAATGCTACATAATAGTTAAACTTTGAAAAAGATGAACTGACATTTTAAAGTGGGAAGTAATATTTATAATCTACATAAAATTTGAACACATTTTTAAATTATATTGTAAAAGAAATCTGGCCAAATTGATCTGGTCTTATTCAATTTATGATTCAGAACCACTGTGTATTAGGTATTGTATTATCTAAATGATGAAATTTTGAAGAATCTTTTTGTGCTGTTGAATAAGATACCATTACTACTACTGCTACTACTACTACTACTACTACTACTACTACTACTACTGACAGAAAGAACACATGAATGTAAACTTGGAGGATTTAACAGTTTTGTTTCGTGAATATAAATGAACTACTTGTGCGTGCTAGGTGTACTGTTTGCTGTGTATTTTATTTTGTTTAGTTCAGAGAGAGAGTTGATTTCTGATTGAAGTATACAATTTAGCCTAGGAGACATAACTTTGGTATTTAATAAAATAAACTATACATATTCTCTATAATGTAAGTGATATATTCCCTGCACAAAGATCTGTTTTTTGGGTGTGATGTATAAAGTATATGTCTTTGTTTTGAAATGTCTTTTTGCAGTAATTCAAAGACATTAAAGAACATCTAATGTCACATGGAAAATAGTACTTAGAAATAGACTGGTATTATATCTTGTCAATTTTTATGCCCCAATTTGGCTTTTTCTTTCCTCATTTTGCTTTATGACTGTATGTAATTGCACATAACTGTGTGTGCTCATGCACTTACTTTTTTGTCTTGCCATTATCTTCTTTGTGCTATTATGGCTTCCTATCAAAATTAATATGACAAACTCAGAGGTATGATTTTTATGTTACACTTTTCAGAACAGAGATACTATTTCCATGTGTGCTTTTCTAGTAATAGAATTAAGGTTAGTGAAATTGGAAAATGAAAACTGATCAAAAAATAACTTTGTCTTTCCATAATCAGTAGTTTTTAAAAAATAGATGATCTTAATTAATTTGTCGATGAATTTGCACAGAATGGTCATGCCATACAGTCCTTCATGAAAGGAACAATCAGAATTAAGCAGTGAACAGCATGATTCCTCATCGCTGAGTGAGAACTGACCATGTGTAAAAGAAACATGTATACTACTGGGTTTTTCTTACAATTGTGCAAGAGTTTTCTGGTGGAAAACTCAAACATGGTAGCTTAATAGTTGTAGGGGGCAACCTTATTTTAAGTGAAAGGTTTAAACTATATCCTCATTTTTTAGAAGGAACCCAAGGAGTGATGCCTAATCATGTCTATTTTGGCTACAATTGCAAAGCAACAAACACAGACATAAATGGGACATTTTTTTTTTGATGGGGCTTCTATAAATGCTTAAACATTTAAAAAAAACCCTTTTTATAAGACTTTAGAACACTTGGTTTCTAATGGACTCATGAATAATGATTTTGCATTGCTTTTCTTTCTAATTGATGTTTCTTGGTAGTGTTTCGTTATAGCACGGTTTGGGTTTTTTATCGTTGTCTGGAAGGGAGAAGATATTGTAGTTTTTTGTTTTTTTTTTTCCTGAAAGGGAAAATACCGATTTTACCCAGATAGACTAACAATCTAATGTCCTAAAGCACATAGTATCATGAAAAAACTCAGGAAACCAATTGCAAGAAAATTAAAATGTAGTGCCAGAGATGGTGATTTTGTGCAAAAATTGAACTTTAACCTATTTTGTTAGATCCAGTAATACATAAACATTGATTTTTATAATTTATTGCCTTTGGTAATTAAACATAGCAAAACATTTTGATAGCACCTCTCGTTAGCCCAAAGGGATTCCATATCTCTAGGCAACCCACAAACTTAAGGACAGATGCTTGGTGTTCTATTAAAACATGCTAAAATAGTACTGATGACAGAAGCTTATTTATATTGATTGAATAGTATTTACCTGACCATAAGAAACCCTTTATATCTGAAGAAGGTAGAAAACCACTTATCTTGGCCTTAAGGTTAACTAGAAAACTTAGGCTTTAAACTAGGCAAAGCATGTCTTTGGCATTCTCTACATTCTCTTCCTCTGGCTCTCCAGCCCCTGCGTGCTATCCTATTTAATTACCTCACAGAGGACTCTATGACTAAATTATTCCTGAAAGATTCTGTAACCCAAAAGAACCATACATCCTTCCCCTTCCTCAAATATGAACTTCCATTCTCACAGAGCAGCTATTTTCAGTGAAAAGGGGGAAAGGAGAGCTATTTCGTTCCCATTTTTCCATTGGTGACTAGTAGAAAAATGGCATTTTTCAGGAAAGATGTCTATTCATCAAGCGAGTTTCTACTTGCTGGATTTGCAGGCAATCTAACCAAATGAGATTCATTTAAACTTTAATTATTATCAAGGGAAGACATTTTTGGGCAAGGCATTTACGCAGTATGCCCCAATAAATTGCCGTTTGTTCATTTATTATTGTTATTTGCACAGTTCTGGTCTTTCTACTTCTCAATTTACATTTTCTCTTAAAACCTTCCATGCTTTTTAATCACAATGAATTTCTAGGACAGAATGGTGTGGAGGGAGGCAGTTGATGTTAAACCAATGTTTATCTGTAGTCTCCATTTCTCACAGCATATGACCTATAACATGAGGAGTCTTCCCGTGCCCCCAGGCTCCTGTTCCCATTGTATTTACAGAGAAAAGGAGAGCACAGAAAGGTTGAATGTAAACTGTCATTGGGCATCAAAGTCTCCAGATCCTTTGTCTAGATTTCAGGACACAGAGATCCTATTTATCACAATATTTCTCAACAAGAATGCAAGCCATATTGAGTATAAATTGGTCAACTGCAATTAAACTTTTAGAACAGTTTCTTAACAGTTTCAGCTTATTCAGGTTATTTTGGCATGTATCACAAAATGAATGATTGCTATAAATAGTAGAGCAGCTCAGTAGTGTGTTTTCTGCATTTCTATGCAAGACTGTAGTGCCACTGATAGTGATTTTTCACAAATGCATTTTAATCATGGATGCACTGTTCCTGCTTTTAGTCTTACTATATAGTGAAGTCCATCATATGATTTTAATAAAATGCTCGATTACTTAAAATTCAAGTTGATTGCTAATACTTGGAAGTATAGTGACTCCTAAATTATAGGCATAACTTTCTTTGAACTCTGAAGAACAACAGAAAGGAAAGTATTTTTAGAATACAGAAATTCAAGCTTGCTTACTTATATTCTGGTACACAGATTATGTATCTTTTAGTTTGTTGACCAGCAAGAAATCTTAGCTAAATTCTTAGGAATAATTTATATGTGATTACCGAGTTAGGATTTGCTCTGTAATTCACATTTCTAAACCTTGGACAATAGAGCATCTGTTTTGCTTTCATTCTATTTGTCTAATTACATAGATCAGTCTCTTCAAAAATTATTTATTAGGCATCTAACTTCATGTGGGACAGTTCTAGACATTGTACTAATTAAGTGCTTTAGTTTCTTAATAAGTTGTCATAATGTGACCAATTAGGGTTATTTACTTTTTTTCTTTTGTATCAACTAATATTGCTCAGGTCACATTTGAGTTTTCAAGTTCAGTCTCTATGAAGTTGAGACCATTTGTAGCAAAAACAAAGTAAATTTGGTTTTTTTTAATATGATAAATATTTTTTTAACATCGCAAAAGTGTTCTAACAAGAAATAGCCATTTTAACAGTTATATAAGAAATCCTAATTAAATATTCAAATGCCAGCATGGTTTGGAAATGAGAATTTATCTTGCACTAAATTCCACAGTACAAAAAAGGGAGACTATGGTGTTTCTGTGTTTAATTTTTTAAAAACATTATGTAATATTAGTTAACATTGCATTTATGCAGAGTAGATAGTTTGCTGTAGCCACAGTTAAAAAAAAAACACATACATTGTCTTGCCAACAGTTCCCAAGCATTTTGGGATTCCTGCACTTATTTCATGACATAGAAAATATGACATTCACTGGCTTTTTGTTGCACTCTTCAGACAGAAATGGAATTAAATAACAATCATGCGTACATTTGATTCACCTGTACTTAAAAATGTAAATGCGGCTATTGAAAGAAAAGGTCCCCACTCTTCAGATAACTTTATTTTCTGACTACATCATGGAGTTTATACCATCATTTACTTTATAACTGTTTTTTAAAAGCATTGCTCTTTTTGACATGAAAGTTTTCATTGTTCTACATTTTTCATGTAAGCCCCACCCCAGTAGTGTGCTTTATAGTGCTTTTTCCCCTCACAGTGCTGCTAAAGAAATGGCTATAATTTTGAATTTACAACATGCCAAAGATGACATAGAAATTATATTTATTTTGTTTTTGTTAAAACTCTGTGAGCAACATTTATCAACATATCATGTTAAATTACTGGCATTTTCTGGGTACTAAATAAAAAGGCTACAACTTTCTAACACTTACAGTTGACCTTGCTTGATCATTTCTCAGTATGAAACAGTGTCTGCTTTTATAAACACGTACAGCTATTTGCAGATTTCATTGAAAGTAGCTGTATATTGTTTAGGAGCCAGTTGTAAAAAAGGTGTCTCAAGGTATTTGTTTATGTATATACCTTGATATGTTTGAAACTAATATTTTTTCTCATTTTAGGATTACTCTTCTAATGTGCTTATAAGGGAAGAGGATTTAAGAAAATGAAGAAAATATGGGGATTGACAGAGGAGGGGAGAGGGTGGGAATGGGGGGAAGGAGAAAAAGCGGGAAAAACTGTAATAAGAATAAACAATTTTAAAAAGAGAAAAAGGAAATGAAGAGTTACAATAATTGTAGAACTTATCAGGAAATGCATTTGTCAGCAAGTTATTTGAAGTGTCAACTTAACCCTTTACGCATTAAGAACAAGTTAAAATATTAGTCTGTAAGTCTTGAAAAATTATTTTAAGATTGGAGTCAAGTACAAAAAAAGATTGGCATCAAGTAGAATAATAACTTCTGCCTCTCCCACCTCCAACATTTATAGGCCACGTCAGGTTATGACAGATATTTGTACACATAAAACTTGATTTCCTTTAAGGTTCAGAAATATATTTAGAGCCCACCAATTAAGATCTCCATGCATCTCTTGTGTTTTTCTCAACTTCTTAAAGGTAAGCAACATAGACCTAGAGCAAACTTGGGAAGTCTGCAAAAATTGCTTTTCCATTGATCACCTCTTTTTCATCTGTCTTTTGCTACTGCTTCTTTTATGTTTTCCATGCCCCCAACTATTTAGTAAATATCTGATCACCATTTCTAATTAAAATACTTTATAAGCATCTTATACCCACCAAAATGTCACTTCAGTGTGCATTTGTCTTTTAAGCATCAGCTTCTAAGATAATGCACATTGGGTCACTAGGGCCCTGAAATAATGTAGGCCTCCCAGGATATACCTGATATAATTTTAGGTTGACTTGTAGGGCAGAGTGAGGAGGTAAAAGTTCACTACAGTTTGTTTCTCCCATGATTCTCCCAGTGCCCTCCCCTTTACTTGGAGAGATAGATTAACTGAAAATGTTGGAGACATTATGTGTGTGTGTGTGTGTGTATTCCTCACCTAAGGATATACTTATTTTAGAAAGAGGAATGGAGAAAGAAACATCTATGGGAGAGAGAAATATGAATTGGTTGCCTACTATACATGCCCTGACCAGAAATTGAACCCACATCCTTTTTGTGTATGGGATGATGCTCCAGCCAACTGAGCCACACCAGCCAGGACTGGAGGCATATATTTTTTTTAGAGTGGAGACATATATTTAAAAGTAAAACTTAAGTCATTTTACTACTGGCTTCTTCTGGAATTAGAACCTACTCTGTGAAAGCAAATGTAGCTCTCCTTCACTTTTCCTTCTGTTCCACTTCATTCCATAAGTAGGCTAGGTAAGACCCAGACCTTGCCTTTTTCCCTCCTGCATGAAGATGTTCAGATACATTTGTCACACTTTCTGAAATTAGACATTGTAGTTTTATAAATATTATAAAGTAAGCCATTATAGGATATAGTAAGCCAATCTATACTATAGGATAAGTAAACCATATCCTAAGATATGTTTCTTAGGATATGGTTTCTTAACATACAAAGTTTGGACTCCCAGGATATGGTTTCTAAGGATATGGTTTCTTAGGATATGGTTTTTTGGGATATGATTTCTTAGGATACATATGATTTCCTAGAATATGGTTTCTTAGGATATAGTTTCTTAGAATACACTTTCTTACTATATGGTATCATAGAATATATCCTTTGGACTCCTAGGATATGGTTTGTTAGGATACAGTTTTTTAGAATATAGGTATGTAGAATACAGTTTCTTGGGATATGGCTTCCTAGAATACATAGTTTGGATACCTAGAATATGGTTTCTATGGATATAGTTTATTAGAATATAGTTTCCTACAATATGCTTTCTTAGGATACATATATGGTTTCCTAGGATATGGTTTCTCAGGATAAATAGCATAATTTCCTAGGATATCCTTTATTAAGATATGGTTTCTAAGGATATGGTATCTTAGGATACATAGTATAGTATCCTAGGATACCCTTTGATAGGATATGGTTTCTAAAGGTATGGTTTCCTAGGATATGATTTATTAGGATGTATAGTATAGTTTCCTAGGATATCCTTTATTAGATATGGTTTATAAGGATATGGTTTCTTGGGATATGGTTTCTTAGAATACATAGTTTGGATACCTAGAATATGGTTTCTATGGATATAGTTTATTAGGATGTGGTTTCCTAAGATATGGGTTCTTAGGATACATACATGGTTTCCTCAGATATACCTGCCTAGTACATGGTTTCTTAGGATACATATGTGATTTCCTAAGATATAGTTTCTTGGGATACATACTGTAGCTTCCTAGGAGACCCTTTATTAGGATATGGTTTTTAAGGATATGATTTCTTAGGACATGGTTCCTTAGGATATGGTTTCTTAGGATACATACATGGTTTCCCAGGATATGGGTTCTTAGGATACATAGTATAGTTTACATAGGATACATAGGATATCCTTTATTAAGATATGGTTTCTTAGGATGTGGTTTCATAGAACATAGTTTCTTAATATAGTTTCTTAGAATATATTTTCCTAAGATATGGTTTCTTAGGATACATTATGGTTTGCTAGGGTATACCTTCCTAGGATATGGTTACTTAGGAAACATAGTATAGTTTCCTAGGATATCCTTTATTAAGATATGGTTTCTAAGGATATGTTTTCTTAGGATATCATTTTTGAGAATATAAGGATTTAGAATATGGTTTCTTGGGATATGGTTTTTTAGAATACATAATTTGGATACCTAGAATATGGTTTCTGTGGATATGGTTTATTAGGATGTAGTTTCCTAAGATATGGTTACTTAGGATACATATATGGTTTCCTCGGATATAGCTTCATAGTATATGGTTTCTTAGGATACATGTGTGGTTTCCTAATATATGGTTTCTTGGGATATATAGTATAATTTCCTAGGATATCCTTTATTAGGATATGGTTTTTAAGGGTATGGTTTCGTAGGACACAGTTCCTTAGAATATAGTTCATTGGGATACATATATCTTTTCCCAGGATATGGGTCCTTAGGATGCATAGTATAGTATCCTAGGATATCCTTTATTAGGATATGGTTTCTTAGGATATGGTT
>PVKM010052394.1:0-10254 GCA_004027735.1 Carollia perspicillata
TTTTATCTTCTTTTTCTTAGATAAGTCCCTTTAACATTTCATATAATAAGTGCTTGGTGATGATGAACTCCTTGAACTTGACCTTATCTGAGAAGTGCTTTATCTGCCCTTCCATTCTAAATGAAAGCTTTGCTGGATCGAGCAATCTTGGATGTAGGTTCTTGCATTTCATGACTTGGAATACTTCTTTCCAGCCCCTTCTTGCCTGCAAGGTCTTTTTAGAGACATCAGCTGAGAGTCTGATGGGAACTCCTTTGTAGGTGACTGTCCCCTTATCCCCTTATCTCTTGCTGCTTCTAGGATTCTCTCCTTCATTTTAATTCTGGATAATGTAATTATGATGTGCCTTAGTGTGTTCCTCCTTGGGTCCAACTGCTTTGGGACTTTCTGGGCTTCCTGGACTTCCTGGAAATCTATTTCCTTTGCCATATTGGTAAAGTTCTCCTTCGTTGCTTTCAAATAAGTTTTCAGTTCCTCATTCTTCCTCTTCTCCTTGTGGCACCCTGATGATTTGGATGTTGGAATGTTTCAAGTTGTCCTGGAGGTTCCTAAGCCTCTCCTCATTTTTTTTGAATTCTTGTTTATTCATCCTGTTCTGGTTGAATGTTTATTTCTTTCATTTATTCCAAATTCTTGGTTTTAGTTCTGGCTTCCTGCCCATCACTGTTGGTTCCCTGTACATTTCCTTTATTTCATTTTTCATAGCCTTCATGTTTTCCTCTTATTTTGTGACCATACTCAACCATTTCTGTGAACATCCTGATTACCAGTGTTTTGAATTCTGCATCTGATAGATTGGCTATCTGTTTGTCACTTAGTTGTTTTTCTGGAGTTTTGATCTGTTCTTTCCTAAGGCCATACTTTTTTGTCTTGGCATACCTGCTATATTGTAAGGGATGGAGTATTAGGTATTCACTAGGGCATGGTAACCCAGGTCACTGCATTGTGGCACTGTATGTGGAAGAGGGGTCTGAGAGAGAACAGTGCCACTTGTTTGGCTCTCAGCCTACTTTCAGTCATGTTCCCCTCTATGCAAAGTAAATTGGGTCCTTCTGGTGCTGATTCCTGGGTGGGTTTGTGTGTGTACATTCTAGGACCCTGTGTGGGTCTCTCCAATAAATTCTCCTGTAAGGCTGGGAGTTTCTCCTGCCACCACAACCCCCACAGGTTTTTACAGTCAGAGGTTTTTGAGGCTTTATTTATCAGTACTGGAACTCTGGGTTACGTGGTCTGTCTTGCTCCCCAGTGTTCCTCTTGGTTTACTCATCTACACACAAATGTGGGACCACCAGCCACTGCCTTGCCTTCCTGGTCCTCAAGCCACCACTGTGCCCTGTGTCCTCTCCACCCCAACTGCCTATCTCTGCCCCTCTTACCAGTATGGATGAATGTTTTTTTTTAACTGCTTGGTTGTCAGACTTCCATACAGTTTGATTTTTTGGCAGTTGTGGTTGTTTTTTGTTTTTAAATTTATTGTCCTTCTTTTGGTTGTGCGAGTAGGAAGAGTGTATCTATCTACACCTCCATCTCGGCTGGAAGTCTAGATATATCATATAAATAGAATTATATAACATCTGGTCTTTTGTGTCTGGCTTCTTTCACTTAGCACACTTTCAAAGTTCATCTATTATGTAACATGTACCAGTACTTCATTCATTTTTATGGGTGATTAGTATTCCATTGACTCTATATGTCACTTCTTGTTTATCCATTTATCTGTTTACGAATACTTGGGTTGTTCCCTCATTTTGGCTCTTACGACTAAATACTGCCCTAAAGTTTTATGCTAATTGTGGTAAAAAGGGTTATATCACTGAGAATAGAGAGAAACTGAATAGTTTTGGTGTCAGGTACTGTGCCCTGTCATCTCAGACTTAACCTCATTTGCTCTCCCCCCAAAAAACATGATGTTCCCTCATTTTTACACATATGAAGTACAGGGAGGGTGAGTCACCTGCATAGGGTCACACAGCTTGTCATGGCATATCATTCCTCATTGCAAAGAAGAGAACTGTGTGTATATGGCTTGGCAGAACTCTAGATGGTGGCTGCCTTCTGGAGTGGGAGTTGAACTTAAGTTCTGATTTTCATGAAAATCATGATGGGCAATAATACTTAACACTCATATTGTACTACTTCCAGGTGCTTTCTTTATACATATATGGAGGAGCATCAAACCAGAATACAGAGCATTTGCCTTGTGCAAAAAGAAAACAACATTTAATGTTGTGACTTTCACTCCTTCAATATTGATGAGGGCCTACTATGCACCTGGCATGGCCTATGGCAGTGAACAAGGCAGACAGAGTCCTAGGCCAGTGAATAAACAAGTGAGCAAACACATGAATGTTCCAGACATTGCCAAGGGCAGAGAGTTACCCCCAGCTCTTTAAACCTATGTACAAGGTCTCTCTAGAAAAAGTCCATCCAACTGTTGTTAATATAATGAGAACAGTTTGCAGGAAATGATGTAACCTGGCAACCAAGGCAGTGGACTGGACTGCACATATGTAAAGAATGACAATGTCATTGTACTATTCGGTGGGAGCACTGGACACCATTGAGTGAGCATGTGTACTGTGTGGCTGTCATATTCAAATGACAGAGCGAGTAGTGCAATGAATCTATATCAGATTTTGTGTTAAGCTCGAACATTCCTCTATGGAAACTATTAGGTTGATGCATAAAACTTTTGGGGATGATGTAATGAGTGCAGCACACAAAAAAGTCTGGCATAAACACTTCAAGGATGGTTGAGAATCTTTTAAAAGTGATCCATGTTCTAGAAGACCTGCAATTAGCACAACACCTGAGAATGTTGAATGTGTACGGGCTGCAATCAACAGTTTGGTGACTGACAGTACAAGAACTAGAAGATGATGTGGGGATTCCAAAAATTAGTATGTCTGAGATTTTGACATAGGACTGTGACATGAAACATATGGCAAAATTTGTTCTGTGGCTTCTGCTACCAAAGCACAAGGAACATCATGCTGTAGTTGAATGACGTGATTCAAACCACTACCGATGAACCAGATTTCCTCAAGGTCATAACTGAGGTGAATTGTGGGTTTCCATCTATGATCCAGAAACAAAGGCCAAGTTGTCCCAATGGAAGTTGCCTACTTCTCTATACCTGAAAAGTGTGTGGCAAGGTTGTAGCAAGATCAAGACCATGTTAACTGTGTTTTTTCACTGGGAAGGTGTTGTCCATCATGAGTACACTCCTCTAGGCCAAACAATTTATAAGGAGTACTACTTCAATATTTTTTGTCAGTTGAGAGATGTAATACGATTAAAATGACCACAGATGTGGGCAACTGGTAATTGGCGGCTTCTTCATGACAATGTTCCTGCTCTTGTATCACATCTCATGCAGAGTTTTTTGGCAAAAATCAAATCACCCAGGTGACTCAGCCCCCTACAGCCCATGCATGCTCTGTGACTGCTGGCTTTTCTCAAAATTTTAGACTGTTGGGAAGAGATTTCAGACCATTGATGAGATTCAGGAAAACACGATTGGGCAGCTGATGGTGATTGGGAGAACTGTGAGGTCCCAAGGTGCCTGCTTTGAAAGGGACTGAGGTATTGTCTTATGCACAATATTTCATATATCTTGTATCTTCAATAAATGTCTCTAATTTTCATATTACATGGCTGGGTACTTTATGGACAGACTTTGTATTGACTCTGTCGATGTCTACCAGAAGACGATACTGGACCCTGGGACTAGGGAGCAACCTGTAACTGCCAAACTCACTGTGTTCCCAAAAACAACAATGTGTTTATTTCTCTGAGTTGAACATAATATCTTCCCCTGATCCTTGGAGTTCCCTTTGGTGGGAGGGACAGAGTGTAAAGCTGGATGTATTCATGTTCTCCTTTTTCTACTCATACTTCCCCTCTGGGGTGCTCAGTCTGTAAGGAAACGGTTTCAGGGTTCAAGGCTATCTTCCCTATCAAGAATCAGCAGACTTTTTCTGTGAAGGGCCAGATGGTAAATAGTTTACTCTGCAGGTCACACAGTCCCTGATGTAATTACTTAACCCTGCTGTTGAGACACAAAAGCAGCCAGAGGCAAAACACGAATGAGTGGACAGACGTGGCTGTGTTCCAATGAAACTTTACTTATGGACCCCAGAGTTAAATTTCTTATCATTTTCACATCTCACAAAACATTACTTAAAAATGTTTTTAGTCATTTAAATAAAGCCTTTACCATTCTTTTCCCATGGGTGGAGGGCCACTGGTCATAGATCATCAAACTCTGCTCTCTGACATTCCTCATAAAGGGTCCTCTGGCCTCTGAATGCCTCCTGTTTATCCCAGCCAACTCACTGTGTTCTAAGGGAGCTCATTCCATTTTCATAAAGTCATTGTTTTTAGAAAATGCCAGTCTTGTATCAAGTAAAAACAGACCATCCTCTATTGAACATTCATCAACAAAGGTTTAAAATTTTAAATAATTTAACTGTACATCATGGAAGTTTGAGAATATATATGAGGGTAGAGAGAAAAGTATAAGAAACTCCTATGTGCGTGTTACCCAGCTCAGAAATTATCTACGGATGGCCAGTCCTATTTCATATTCACCATCCACTCACCCCTCCAAACATGCATGGGTTCTTTTTAAGAAATGTTTCAAGTACAGTTTCAGATACAGCATCAGGATTAGATGTTTATATAACTTATGATGTGACCTTCTGGTAAGTGGTCTGATAAGTTATCAGTCTGACACCATACATAGTCATTATAATATTATTGACTATATTCCCTACATGCATGGATTCATTTAAAAAAAATCCCAGAAATCATATCACTCTCTTGGTTAATGATTTCTGTACACATTTCTGATAAATAATGACTGGAAAATTTTACCAAGTTGCAATGATAACACCCCCTAAAATTGACACTAATTTCTTAACCACTTAATCACTCTGGTATCTGGAAAATTGACACAAATTTCTTATACCATTTTCATCTAGTGTCCAAATTTCCTTGACTTAGTTTCTTTTAGAGTTGATTTCTTTAAACCTAGGTTTAAATAAGATCTATCTGTTGCATTTAGTTAGTAAATCTTTTAAATCTTCTTTTAGAGTATCAAGCTCCCTGGCTGGTGTAGCTCAGTGGATTGAGCACGGGCCTGTGATGCAAAGGGTCGCTGGTTTGATTCCCAGTCAGGGCATGTGCCTGGTTTGCAGGCCAGGTCCCCAGTAGGGGACACATGAGAGGCAACCACACATTGATGCTTCTCTCCCACTCTTTCTCCTTCCCGTCCCCTCTCTCTAAAGATAAATAAATAAAATATTAAAATAAATAAAATAAAGTAACAAGCTTATAGAAGTATAATTGGCATATAATAAACTGCACATAGTTTATGTGCATATTTTCATAAGCTTGGTATATTATGTAACCATGAACCTATCACCACAGTCAAGACAGTGAACATTTTCTCTCACCCCAAAAGTTTCTTTGTTCCTCCTTGTAATCTTCCTTCTGCACTTCACCATCTCATCTCACCAACACCTATCCCATGAGATCAGTAATTTGCTTTCTGTCATTTTAGGTGAGTTTGTTTTTTCTTGAGTTTTATATAAATGAAATCACACTGAATGTACTGTTTATTGTCCATCTTCCTTGCACTCATGATTGGTTCAAGTTAATTCATCTCTTGTTGGGAATACCAATAGTTTATTCCTTTTTGTTACAAGGTAGCTTCTTATAGGATGGATATACCACACTTATCTATTCATGTGTTGAACGTTTGTATTGCTTCTAACTTGGCTATTATAAGTAAGTCTGTTAAAAGAGGGAATAATAATGAACTATAGAAATGATCCCTGAAAGAACATACAGAGAGCCCAGAAACATATGAAAAGATGCTCAGCATCACTAGCCATCAGAGAGATGCAAATTTAAACCACAATGAGATACTACCTCACACTGGTCAGAATGGCCAACATAAACAAATCAACAAACAAGTGTTGGAGAGGATATGAAGAAAGGGAACCCTAGTGCACTGTTGGTGGGAATGCAGACTTGTGCAGCCACTGTGGAAAACAGTATGGAATTTCCTCAGAAAACTAAAAATGGAACTGCCTTATGACCCAGCAATTCCACTGGTAGGATTATACCCTAAGAGCCCTGAAACACCAATCCAAAAGAACCTACGCACCCCAATGTTCATAGCAGTACAATTTACAGTAGCCAAGTGTTGGAAGCAACCTAAGTGCCCATTAGCAAATGAATGGATCAGAAAACTATGATACATTTACACAATGGAATTCTATACAGCAGAGAGAAAGAAGGAGCTTATACCCTTTGTGACATCATGGATGGAACTGGAGAGCATTATGCTGAGTGAAATAAGCCAGGCAGTGAGGGACAAATACCATATGATCTCACCTTTAACTGGAACATAACAAAAAAAGCAAACAAAAATATAACCAGAGATGCTGAAATTAAGAACAATCTAACAATAACTGGAGGGGAGTGGAGAGGGGACTGTGGGGAGAAAGGTTTTTGAGAACTACTATAAAGGACATGTGGACAAAACCAAGGGGGAGGGTGGAAGCAAGGGAGGGAGGTGGGTTGGGCTGGGCTGGTGGGGAGTGTTGGGGAGAAAATGCAGACAACCATAATTGAATAACAATAAAGTAATTTATGAAAAAAAAATGGAATGATAAGCCACAAACTGGGAGAAAATATTGGCAAAACATATATACATCACAGTACTTATATCCAAAGTATAGAAGTAACACTTAAAATTTAATAATAAGAAAACAAACAACCCAATTTCAAATGGGCAACAGATTTAACCAGCCACATCACCAAAGATGATATACACATGGCAAATTAGGACATGAAAACACATGCAGCATTTTTTGTTACTTAGAGAGAAATGCAAATTAAAGCCAGAAATAATATACCACTGCTTTCCTGCTAGAAAAGAGGAACTCATGTACTGCTGGTGGGGATGTAAAGTGGTACAACTGCTTTGGAAAACAGTTGGCAATTTCTTAAAAAGTTAAATATTCACTGTGATAGGCAGCATAAAGGCCCACCATAGATGTCCACATGCTAATGCCTGGAATCTGTGAATATGTAATTTTACATAGAAAAAGAGCCTTTTCAGATATGATTAAATTAAGGATTTTGAGATGGGAAAATTATCCTGGATTATCTGGGTGGCCCAGTGTAGGTCCTCACAAGAAAGCGGGAGAAGTGTCAGAGAGAAAGAGACTTAACGAAGCTGATAGGTGACCTTGGAGAGGAGGAAGGAGCCACAAGTCAAGAAATGCAGGTAACTTTAGCAGCTGTCAAAGGCAAGAGAATAGATTCTTTCCAGGGTCTCCAGAAACAGCGCAGGCCTCTGACACTTTGATATAACCCAGTAAAATACATCTCAGACTCCTGACCTCCAGATCTGTAGCATGCTAGTAACTTTAAACTATCCCAAGTCACTGTGTTTGTGGTAATTTATTACAGCAGCCATAGCAAACTAATTCATAAACCTACATGTTATCTAGCCATTCCATTTCTAGTTATTTACCCTGGACAGAAGAAAACATGTATATTTGTACGCAAATGTTCTTAAGCCTTAAAATCTATAAGAGTTGTCTTTTCCTCTTTGATTTCTGCCATCTTTAACATATTTATTGAGTGCCTACCATGTCCGTGATTCTACTCTTTAGAGTTATATATTTAGAGAAATACATAACACCTAATTACCTTCTTATGTGATATTGGAGAGTTGCTCACAGGTCCTGGAGTTTTCTCATTGGCTTTTAGTCTGAACAAGCTCAGATATTCCACGCAATCTTCATTTGTGGGAAAGTTCTTGTAAGGGACTCTGATACCCATAACTATACTTAGGAATCCAGTGTGGTTTGCTCAGGGTAATTCAGGAAATTGTGTGTAATGTACACCTATTTTTTATTTTCCCAAGATTCTTCAACTTCTCTGAGCAGTGACACCTCAGTTTTCACTTGGGGCACTGTCCACCCTCACTTTCTAGATCAGGTGGCTTTGTTGTGGATCAGATGGCTTTACTGACCTCACTCATGGCAACATGGCAGCCATGTGTTTGGACTTGGCTAATCAGAGAACTCTATCACTCTGGCTAGGGAGACTGGTTAAGGAATGGGCACTTGGCATAAGGTGGATCATTATGGAAAATGCTTGGGTTGTCCAATCATTCATCAACAGGTTTCTGGGTGAACATAAAAACCAGAGTAAAGATAATTAGGTTATCTTCAAGGACATTAGCTCATGCTAAGGGGATGATTCTCAAGAGACACTGATGATAGGCTTCTCACTTGGGGACATATTTGGAGACACCTGAGAAAAGTCTGGCCATGTCAGTGACTTTGTTCATTGGTTTGATCAGTGCATAGGGAAACACATCTGCCTATTGTATCAGTTGGCTGGGACACTGGCAAGGAACTGGAACTAGTTTGAGCACTCTGTAGGTCCCTTGCATTGGTTTCCAAGCTCTCTGATTCTGACTCACTTTCCCTATCCATCTACTTCTGCCATCACTCTCCTTTTTTTCACTGTCTTTATTTTAATTGTATTTTTCCCATTACCATTTAATTCCCCTATATCCCCCTCCCCTCAGCAGTTACCACACGGTTGTCCATGTCCATAAGTCCTTTTTCCCTTTTGCTCAATCCTTCCACCCCCCAATCTCCCCTCACCCGCTGTCACCCTGTTCTCTATCTATGAATCTGTCTCTATTTCCCTTGTTAGTTCAGTTTGTTCATTAGATTTCACATATGAGTGAAATAATAAGCCAGCTGTCTTTCTCTGACTGGCTTATGTCAGTTGGCATAATGTTCTCCAGGTCAGTCCATACTGTTGCTAAGGGCAGTAATTCATTCAATAAATGGTATTGGGAAGATTGGACAGACAGGCAGAAAAATGAAACTAGACTACCTTCTTACACCACACACAAGAATAAATTAAAAAATGTATCAAAGACTTAAATGTTAGATCCGAAACACAAAAATCCTAGAAGAAAACATGGGCAGCAAAATCTTGGATGTTTCTTGTAGCATATTTTATCGGATATATTTCCCCAGGCAAGGGAGACAAAAGAAAAAATAAACACATGGGAATACATCAAACTAAAAAGATTTTTCACAGCAAAGGAAAACAGAATAAAAAGTCAACCCACAGAATAGAACATATTTGCTGATACATCTGATAAGAGGTTAATATCCAAAACTTATAAAGAACTTAACAAAACTCAACACAAAACAAAAACAAAACAAAAAGACAATTAAAAAAGGGGCAAACGACCTGAATAGAAACTTCTCCAAAGAGGAATACAGATGGCCCGTAGACATATGAAAAGATGAAACCACATAAGATAACATCTCACATCTGTCAGAATGAGTATCATAAATAAATCAACAAAGAAATGTTGGCAAGTTTGTAGAGAAAAGGGAACCCTTGTACACTGTTGGTAGGAATGCAGACTGGTGCAGCCACTGTAGAAAGAAGTCTGGAGATCCATCAAAAAATTAAAAATGGATTGGCCTTTTGACCCAGTGATCCCACTTCTGGGAATATATTTGAAGGAACCCAAAACACTAATTTGAAAGCACATATGCACCACTATGTTCATTGCAGCATTATTTATAATGATTGAGATATGGAATCAACTCAAGTGTCTATCAGTAGATGAGTAGATAAAAAAACTATGGGACATTTGCATAGTGGAATACTACTTGGCTGTGAAAAAGAGGAAAATCTTCCATCCCTTTTACTCCCATAATCAGAGATCTGTGACCAGTGTTTAGTACCTGCTTAGCTTTTCTTTGTCCACTAAGATTCCTCTGGCTCTTGCACCTCCAGTGGCTCTTTCAATCTTCTAATAAGGTTGCAGTTAAAGAAAAAATTGTGAAAGCTACTTCTATCTGCTACCTGGTTTTTCTAACCATGTTTCAGGAAACTTGAGGTCAGATGGACCTCTCATTTATCTAGAGATCCTGGCAGTCCTTTGATCAATATTTACTGTGTACTGAAGGTTGAAGACAGACAAGGTCTTTGTCTTCATGGAGGTTAAAATATAGAAGCTGGGAAAAGGTAATAACTAGATAAATAAATAAGACTATCTCTTATAATGGTGAAAGTCAAACTTAAGATAACAGGAGGATGACCAATGGCAGGAAGGATATCAATATGGTGGCAAAGAATGCTTCTTTGAAATGGAAGTATTTGACTAGACTTATGACTAATTGACTGGCT
>PVKM010052395.1:0-10255 GCA_004027735.1 Carollia perspicillata
TGCTGCAGGGCCATGATTGCAGCGAAAAGTTCAGCCCTTTGAGTAGAGGAATGTCCTGAGAATACAAAATTTCTCCAGTTTTTGTCCTCTTACCAGGCAACGGCAGCCCATCTGGCTTTTTCAGACCCATTAAGAAACATAGTTCTCACCCCAGTTATTGGTGTTGGGCTGACCTTTTCTGCTAGCCTTATTTGAAGGAATGGAATGCTTTGAATTAATTTATCTGAGGGCAGGTTAATTTCTAGTCCTCCTACAAAGTCAGCTATGGCACACTGAAATTCTAAAGATTGAGCTGCCAATTGTTGTAAATAGACTTGGGTTAAGAGGACATGAATATCAGGGTCCCCTTTAAGGGCATTAAATAAATGAGTTAATTGTTGAGTAGGTATTCCAAACCTGGGTTGCACCCAGTTGATTACTCCCAGAAGTTGCTGGAGGTGATAAGAGTTAAATCCTTGGGTGGATAATTTGAAGGACTTGAGGCTGGATTATTCTATTAAAAAGAATATAGCCTAGATATTTCCAAGTTTCTGAATGCTGAATTTTTTCCAGAGCAATTACTATTCCAGCAGAGGCTACAGAATTTTTAAGAAAAGAAGTAGTTTTTGCGAGAATATCTTGTGAGGGAGCTGCAATTAGAATGTCATCCATGTAACAATAAATGACACTTTGGGGAAATAAGTTTCTTACTGGCTGAATGGCCTGACGAACAAAAATTCTGACAAATAGTGGGACTATTTAACAACCCTTGAGCTAAAACCTTCCAATGAAATCTCTCTAAAGGTTGTGAATTATTAAACACAGGAACTGAAAAAGCAAATCTCTCAAGGTCCACGCATTAGCTAAGGGAATGATAAAGAAACAGCCCTTTAAGTTTTTCCTGTTACTTTTCCTGTTTAGCCCCAGGGGTCTGATTCTCATTTTTGGGGACGGACTCCTCTTGGCTTTAAGCCCTTAACACTTGACTTCCAGGTTTGCAATGGGAAGGGAGTAGTGTGAATGAGGCTCCAAGTGGCGGCTGAAAAAAAGCCTCCCTTTTAAAACTCCCATTCTTTTTTCTCTGCTTGGAAAGACAGCCCCCCTGCTGTTTCTGCAAGCTGCAATGAATTTGAGCAGCAAGTTAATCGCCCTGTTGTTCTCAGGACCTGCTAGCTCCTAGGTTCAGAGTTTTCAAGAAAAGTGTGAAAGATGGGGGGAGTGTTCTGCTGAAATACGTTTTGGACAAAAGTGGTTACACACCAAGAGCCTTTTGTGACTTGATTGATTAACTGTTCCCTTTGGGAGAATAGCCAGTTCTTCCCCAAGGAAACAATCAGTGTTTACAGGTACTGAGTTAAAAAATGGTGCTTAGTCTTTCATGGAGAGAGCTAGTTCTCCCCAGGAGACAGTACAACTATATTTCATTTTTACTATAAAGGTCATGGCTGTGGCATAAACAAGGAAGATTCTAAATATTTCCTTAACATATCACGCCCCCCTATCACACTTATGGCATGCTTTAGATTGACAAATTTATGAACACATTCATAACTTTCAGAAACAGTTTTTTCCTTCACTGGCAAATACATTTACTTTTTTTGTTGTTAATTCTTAGTGATTACTGTATTCCTTGAGTGTGCTCAAAAGTGAGCTGTCTTGTTATCTAGTGCCCTTGACAACTTTAGGGGTGCTGGAGAAGAGGGAGGGAGAGAGACACTAGCCTTAGAATCATATCTCACACCATCTGGTGTTATTTCAACTTCTGTCCAACTTTTTTCTAAATAACAAAGTCTAAAGATCCCTTATCAAGGAGATCCCTTATCAACATTCTTACCTCCCACCCAATGCAGAAATCCTCTATAAGAACACTGATAGAGGATCAACAACTTATACCATCATTTGGGCTTTTCTCATTAAAACAGCTAGATTTCATTAACTTCTTGGCAAGCTGATATTCAACTGTAGAAAAATATCTGCTCAGAAACATAAAAATAAGCATGTTTCCCAAAGGAATCAAGTATGTTCTATAAAATCCTGGGCCATTCATAGAATGTGATAAGCATGGAGCATGGGTTTTATTGCAAGTTAATTCTACCATGATAGTGATGAGGTCCTCGGTGCCAGATTATGAGGTGTCGAATGCAGTCAGTGATGGCTCCAAGGGAGGACAGGAGGCTGTGCACTAAGAAATGTATGTGCCAATCCTGGATGCATCTTGGCATCAAATTTCAAAGAGTTAAGAAATAGTGTTTCATAAGACAATTTCATGTCATAATTTAAAGTTGTTTAACTCATTATACATGAAATTTGCCATTATACTCAGACAAAATATCCAAGGAGTAAATCTGGATCAAATGTATACTTTAACTAACACAGCTAATGTGGTGGGAGACCACTTCTTGATTTCCAGGCAAATTAGCATACTAAGTACCTCTAAGACATTTAAACTTAGCCAAAAACTTACACAAAAGAATTTTTGAACACTACTCATTAGTCTGTGTGCATTTCTATATGGTATAATGCACTTGCAATACTTTTTAAAAATGTAACAGATCTATAGATGTTTATTTTTTATATAGAGTCATTAAAGTTCAAATGTAGCCAGTAGATAATATTACTTTACACATATCAGAATTGGATAAAGGGCCTGGAAAACCTTATGCTAAGTCAAATAAGCCAGTCAAACAAAGACAAATACCATATGATTTCACTCATATGTGTATTCTAATGAATAAGAAAAATAGAGTCAGATTTATAGAGAGAGAGCAGGCTGACAGCTGTCAGGGTGTGGGGGTTGAGGAATTGGACTCAAAAGAAAAAGAGAGAAAAAAACTCATGGATGTGGACAACCAGTGTAGTGATTTCTGGCAGCAGGGGTGGGGGTGGGAAGAAACGAAAGAGGGTCTATGGAGATAAATAGTAATGGAAGGAAACTCAACTTGGGCTAATGAACATACAATAAAGTGTACAGATTACATGTTGTGGAATTGGGCATCTGAAATCTATATAATTTTGTTAACCAGTGTCACCCAAAAAAGTGAATTACAAGAAAAAAAAAGATACTTCATTCCTTTAGACAGAGTGAGATATTACTACTTGGTAATCTCTACTGTGCTCCACACTGCCTTATTCTCTCTACTTTTGGCATTCTCATGGCTCATTTAATGGAAAAAAGTTATATTAATATTCAATGATATATAACCAAGATTTAAAATAAATTCTATTATAACCTGGATAGAAAACAGAAGACATTTTGTAATCTAATATTATATAAATGCTATCCTTGTAAAAATATGTGGATACTAGTTATAGGCAGAGATTAATTAAAAAATGAGGCAATTATACTCTGCCACACTCAATATTGATATAAACAACATAAATTTTGTGTTTTAAGATTTAATTGGATTATTTTGTAAATTTTACTCTTTTAGGGAAGATTTGCTCATGATCCTGATTCTAATTCAAATATACTCTTCTCACCATTTTTGTCGTTGTTGATGTTGTTTGTTTTTTTTTTTTTTACCACAATATGCCTTTCTATTAGCTTGATATACACTGGGTGACTTTCAGAATAATCCACAATCACCATTTTCTCCTTTAGTATCCTGAGAAAATAGAGTATTCAAATTATGGCTCCAAAAATATATATGAAGAAAAATCACAATGTCTGAGATGTTTCCTGGGGAAAGCATATTTATAATTTCTGTAGGGACAGCAATACTATGATGTTTCTGAAAGACAATAATACAAATATGGTCTCTAAACTGTCATTAAGTCAGATTTTAATGTTTGAAATCTGCCAGTTCACTGTTCTTCTTTACTATGTCTCAAATTCCCTCTCTTGACACCACCATACATATATTTCATTTTAATTTTTTAAAAGTCTTATTTTACAAAGATTTTTGTATTTCAAATGGTCCTTAAAAAACTTTTTGGTAATTCAAGTGCAAACTAATCAGAAGCACATGTGACTTAATTCCCTTTGAGATTTACAATCAGGGTGAAAGGACTTGGCAAGTCACAATGGTTTAACAAGAACAACAACATGATCAAGAATATTTGGTTTCATAAGTCTCTAAATTTCTTCCAAATTAACTTATATTTAAAAGGGACATCTGTGTTGGACGCCTGAGTTAGAAAAACTACCTAATTATCTGATCTAGTGTTCTCATGCACGAGCACCTCATTCATCACGCACCAACTTAAAATAATTATTTCAACCAAGATGATTTTGAGTGAAAAAAAAATCAAAAGTGGGATGTATGGTCATCATACTGACATCCCACATGTCTTACAAGTCTCTGGTGGGTTCTGAAATTCTTGCAGTAGCAAAAAAAAAATGTATCATATTTCTTCTTATAACCTGAAGCAAAAAAATGATCAGCCTTTTATTTTTATGATACTCTCAATTTTCTGCCAGAAACATTCTGATCTGTGTGTTTATTATTTCTGAGGTACATAGTTACCACACATCAGGCATACTATGGTGGACAAAACCACTACCTTGCTTTCCCTCCCTGGGCTGGTACTCTAGTGGACATTTCATGGGAATGGTATCTGTAAAATGTGTTTGGGGAAGCACAGTTTTGGATAGAGTAATAATCTAGCATTGCATAGGATAAAGGCACAGTGAAGGCCCATGGAAGAAAAAGATTTGCAGTGGTCTAGATAGAAATAAAGGAGAATGTATCCTAGATAGAAAAAAAGGAGAATATAGAAAGAAAGAACCAGGAAAATGGAAGAGGAAATAGAAGAGTATAATCATACATGAGATGGTTTAAATATAAAATCAGCAGGATTTGGTAGCTGTTTGACTTTAGAACCAAAATAAATTTCACAGAAAAATAGTTGTACTGATTAACAGAATATACAAGAGGCTTAGGAAAGAAGGCAATAAGTTTAGGTTTTTATATTCATTTTATGCGTTTATTTGCTTGTATGTAACAAATTACTAAAATTTGGCAGTTTCAAAACTCTGATTTTCTCATAGTTTCTATGGATCAGCAATCCAGGATACCTTGGCTGGAAACTCTGCAAAGGGTTTCACAAAACTGCAATCAAGAAATCACCTGGGAGACTTCTGGCCAAGATGGAGGCATAGGTAGACACACTGTGCCTCCTCACGCAACCAAAATAAGAACAATTTAGAACCACAAAACAACCAGTACTAACAGAAAACTGAACTTTATGGAGGTCTGAAAACCAAGGAGTTAAAGTAGATACATTCATCCAGACAGGTAGAAGGGATAGAGTCAGGCGACTGTACAGAGAGTGGTCATGGCAAAGTGGTGGCTGGTGGATCTGGGCACCTGAAGCAGCAGCTGGTGGACCCAGCGAGGCCACAGACTGTGGAGGGGCGAACTGCACAAGGCAGCTGGTGGACGGGGCAGTCCCGCATTTGTGCTCAGATAAACCTGGTGAAACTGGGGACTGAGACAGACTGTGCAACCCAGGGTCCCAGCACGGAGAAATAAAGCCTCAAAACACCAATTGAAAACACCTGTGGGGGTTGAGGTGCCGGGAGAAACTCCCAGCCTCACAGGAGAATCCATGGGAGAGATCCACAAGGTCCTAGAATGTACACAAACCCACCCACACAAGAATCAGCACCAGAAGGGTCTGATTTGCTTGGGAGAAGTGGAGGAAGTAATTGAAATCTGGTAGAGAGTGGAGCAAGCACCATTGTTCCCTCTCAGACCCCTGCCCCACATACAGCATCACAACCCAGAGATGTGGGTTGCCCTGCCCAGGTGAATACCTAAGGCCCCACCCCTCACTACTTAACAGGCTTGTCAAGTCAAAAAAAAAAAAAAATGGCCCAAACGAAAGAACAGATCAAAGCTCCAGAAAAAAATACAACTAAGTGATGAAGAGATAGCCAAATATCAGATGCACAGTTCAAAACACTGGTGATCAGGGCACTCACAGAACTGGTTGATTTTGGTTGCATATTAGATGAAGAAAATGAAGGCTACGCTAAGTGAAATGAAGGAAAATGCACAGGGAACCAATAGTGATGGGAAGAAAACTGGGACTCAAATCAATGGAGTGGACCAGAAGGAAGAAAGAAACATCCAATCAGAAAAGAATAAAGAAACAAGAGTTCAAAAAACTGAGGAGAGGCTTAGGAACCTCTAGGACATCTTTAATCATTCTAACATCCAAATTATAGTGGTACCAGAAGAAGAGGAAGAGCAACAAGTGGAAAAGTTATTTGAACAAATAATAAAGAAGAACTTCCCTCATCTGGCAAAGGATATAGACTCCCAGGAAGTCCAGGAAGGTCAGAAAGTCCCAAAGAACTTGGACTCAAGGAAGAACACACCAAAGCACATCATAATTACATTAACCAAGATGAAAGACAAGGAGAGAATCTTAAAAGCAGCAAGACAAATTGAGAGAGTTACCTACAAAGGAGTGCCCATAAGACTATCAGATGATTTCTCAAAAGAAACCTTACAGGCAAGAAGGGGCTGGAAAGAAGTATTCCAAGTCATAAAAGGCAAGGACCTACATCCAAGATTGCTCTATCCAGCAAAGCTTTCATTTAGAATGGAAGGGCAGATAAAGTGCTTCTCAGATATGGTCAAGTTAAAGGAGTTCATCATCACCAAGCCCTTATTATATGAAATGTTAAAGGGACTTATCTAAGAAAAAGAAGATAAGAAAAGTGTACAGTAAAATGACAGCAAACTCGCAATTATTAACAACCACACCTAAAACAAAAACAAACCCAAACTAAGCAAACAACTAGGACAGGAACAGAACCACAGAAATGGAGATCACGGGAAGTGGGAGGTGGAGAGAGGAGGGAAAGGTACAGAGAATAAATAGCATAGAAGCTAGTTTCAAAATTGACAGGGGGAGGGTAAGAATAGTATGGAAAATGTAAAAGCTACAGAAATTATAAGTATGACACTGGACATGAACTAAAGCGGGGGGAGTGTGGGTGGGAGGAGGTGTGCAGGGTGGAGGAGAGTGAAGGGAGGAAATGGGACAACTGTAATAGAATAATCAATAAAACATATTTGAAAAAATAAAAATAAGTTAACCTGAAAAAAAAAAAGAAAAAGAAATCACCTGGGCTACATTCTTATCAGGCGGCCTGACTGGGAATACCTTTCTAAGCTTTTCACAGATTTCTGGTGGAATTTATTTCACTATGGATGAATGACTGAGGATCTCTGCTTCTTACTGTTTGTTGCCTAAATGCTGCCTTCAGCTCATAGAGGAATTCCTGGCCATCTGGCCTTCTCCATAAAGAGTTCACTCTGTGGCCACTGCTTCTTCAAGGCCAATGGGAGAAGCTCAGTCTTGCACAACATAACTTTAAAAAAGGAAGTGGTTTTCCATTGCCTGTGCCATGCAATATAAACTAATCAAGGGAGAGAAATCTCATCGCCTTTGTCACATTTTATTGGTTAGGAGCTAGTCACAGGTTCTGCTGACATTCAAAAACAGAGAACTCACTGGGGGTCCCCTTTCACTGTGCCTGTCACAATTTGGTTAGGTTGTATCTGAGGTGTTAGAGGAGCCTTCCGGTGAAAAGTCATCAGCAATTATAAACTGGACAGTGCACATCTAGAAAGTTTTGTCCTTAGTAAACTTTTTATAGCAATTTGAATTATACTACTACAGCCTCATAATACTCCTTTACCCAGCTTATGCTGGATAACTCTGAAAAATTAAGAAGAGTAAAACTCACTATGACAATAAAAATGAAATATTTGTCAGGTGATGATGAATATAAAACTTAGAAAAATGTGTATTAATGGCATCACTCACATGGAGCCAGAAAGCATGAAGATGGATATTTATTCCTTAGAGCCAAAGATAAAATAATTTAATTTTCTTACCTTAAAAGCTTCATAGCACATAAATTGTCAGCCTATTGGCCAAATATCTGTTGAGAAAAAACCTATTATCTACCACTACAATTTTGATAATAATCTAATTTCTTTCCCTTTTTGCCCTCAAAAAACTTTATTTATTTATTTATTTATTTATTTGAATAGTTCATTGTTATATTTTTTCCATTACCATTTATGCCCCCTATACCTTCTTGTACCTTCACTCATCCCCTCCACAATCACCTCACATGTCTATGAGTTCTTTTTATTTTTTGCTCAATTCTTCCACCCCCTCAGTCTCCCCCCACCAGAGTTGTCATCCTGCTCTCTATCTATGAATATGTCTCTATTTTGCTTCTATCTAACACACAGATGTTAATTCTGTCCCACTCTCAACAAAACCTTGGGATTAGAATATCATTGGAAAACTGAAGGGAGATTTAGAAACAGACAATATACTAAACATGGGTGCTGCATACCTGCCATTCTATCCATCCCCTTCTTTTATCCCTAAGTGACTAAATAAAATAAGTATAGATCAACTATATCTGTGACTTATGGGACCAAATCTATCAACAAATCAATAACATCACTGTGTATATAAATTATGGCCTTAATCTCCCCATATTTCACTTCTGGTAGCTTTGGGCAATAGCTACTCTATTCCCAAAAGGCAAAAAATAGAACAAAAAATGATCATATTTCACATAGAAAAATAAATTAAATAGCTATGTAAAGAAGAATTTCCTTCTGCCCAAGCAACATGTACAGATTACTCTGCAGCTCAGGCCTGAACACAGGAGGTGGCTGACCTTTTACCTCCCAGGATATCACTTAGTAGGTAGCTTCAGACCACACCAGATTACAAGGCAACCACCTCCACAAGTGACACACTCTAAGGGCAGACTCCATGGGCACCAAAACCCTACTAAAGTGAGTCTGCTCTGTGGGATCAGTTCAGGCACAGCAACTGTTCTTCTATGGTTATAGCCAGTCTTTGTAGCCAATTGGCCTGGGAGTCAATCCCTCCCAGTGACTTACCATCAGCAATCAAAGCTCAACTTACAACAGGACAGTGCAACCACTCTCACAGTGAGGCTCACCCAGAGCTCCTAGCTCAGGTGATGGGAGGCTGTGCCACTAGACCCTAGAGGACACCTACTATATAAGACGACTCTACTAAGTCTGAGAGACCTAGCAGCTCTACTGAATACATAGAAACAAACACAGAAAAGCAACCAAAAGGGGGAGACACAGAAACAAGTCCCAAATGAAAGAATAGAAGAAATCTCCAGGAAAAGAACTAAATGAAATGGAGGCAAGCAAACTACCAGATACAGAGTTCAAACAATGTTATAAGGGGGTTCAATGAACTTAGAACTTCAAATGCATAGAAAACGATATACAAACCATAAAAATGCACCAATAAAAAATGAAGGATACACTAACTGAAAAGAAGAATAAAGTATAGGGAATCAACAATAGAGAAGATGGAGCAAAGAATAAAACCAGTGATTTGGAAGATAAGGAATCAGAAAACACCCAATCAGAATAGCAGAAAGAAATATATATATATATAAGAATAGTGTAAACAACCTCTGGGACAACATCAAGTATACCAACATTTACTTCATAGGGGTCCTGGAAGGAGAAGAAAGAGAAATAAACTGAAAACTTATTTGAAAAATATAGTGACAGAAAACTTCCCTAATCTGATGAAGGAAACAGACATTCAAGTAAAAATTGCTCAGAGAATTCCAAACAAGATGAACCCTAAGAGGCCCACACAGATACATCATAATTAAATGCCAAAGGTAAAAGACAAAGAGAGATTTTTAAAGGCAGCAAGAGAAACAGTTACCTACAAGGGAACTCCCATAATACTATCAACTGATCTCAACAGAAATTTTGTAGGACAGAAGAAATTGGCAAGAAATATTCAAAGTGATAAAAAAAAACAAGGACCTACAACTAAGATTACTCTACACAGCAAGATTACTCTTTGCTATCATTACTCTAAATGATAGCAAAGAGTATCAAAGCTATCATTTAGAATTGAACGACATATAAAGAACTTCCCAGAAAAGGAAAATGTAAAAAAGTTCATAACCACCAAACCAGTATTGCAAGAAATATTAAAGGATCATTTTTAAGAAAAAGAAAAAAATAAGAATATGAGTAATGGCAATAAATACATATTAATCAACAATTACTTTATTTATTTTTTTTCAATGCGAATCAATTTTAATAATGGAGTTCATCCAAACATAGTAAAAATCTAACAGAATACTGGAAATACTCTTTTGATAACCAGATTTAAAAATATCTCAGTCGCTTAGTTAAATGATCTAACAGCACTGTGATCTCAAGTAAGAAACTCAAGTTCTAGCTCAATTTCTTCCAAAGTGTGATCCGTGGACCCATTC
>PVKM010052396.1:0-10254 GCA_004027735.1 Carollia perspicillata
ACACACACACACACACACACACACACACACAGCCTAATTTATTTTGCTGTACTCTCCCTTCATTATGAGAAGAAACTGAAAAAAAAAACAGAATTTATTTATAAAAATTCTGCATTTATTCCTACATATTTAAACTTCAGTCACCTTTAAAGTAATCTCCATTTTATACAATACACCTATCAAGATGCTTTTCCACTGCTCAAAACGATTTTTGAACTTGTCAATGTTAATGCCTTTTAGTGCTTCTGCCATCTTTTGTTTCACCTCTTCCACAAAAGCAAAATGTTTCTGTTTGAGGAGTTTTTCCATCAAGGGAAATATAAAAGTTTCTCAGGGCAAGATTGGGTGCACAAGAAGGGTGGGGCACTGTGGTCCTGCCATTTTTGGTCAAAAACTGCCAATCATTCTGTGTAGCATGGTGCACTCATAAATCACCCATCATGAAATGGGAAAACATACTGAAAATGTCTTTAAAAGAATTCACTGAAGCTGAATGCAGCTTCTCACAGTAATACTAGCTGGTACACTGATACATATGGGTTCATAGAACACTCATCTAGTTGGGGAAATCTGTACTACAAAGGGCCTACCCCCCAGAAGATTATTCCAGATTTTTGGGTCCCCCCTCATATCTGTTGCCAATTTTTGTTTTGGATACTTAATAATTTCTTCTCAATTATGAGTGCTTTAAGTATCAGGATTATCAAAACTTTATAAGTTGTAAACATTTTTTCTCAGCTTATCACTTATTAATTTTGAAGTGGATCTAACCTTAATATTTTATTTCCTTATATTAAAAGAAAGGATGAAGCTTAGAATTAGATCATTTGGTCCTTTCTCTTCTTATCTCCTCCCAGTTCAACATGTTTGCATCTTTTAATAATGAGCATTTGTTTAGAATTTTCAGTTGGACTCAACAGATTCAAGCCTCAGGAAAATCTTTGTAATTTTAGTCTTTCCAAAAAATTGGCTTAGTCAGTCCACCATAGCCACTCTGCTTCCTGTCATAATTCCCCTTTTCCTGGGCACACAGAGAATCCTTGCCTTTCTTGTACTGTGTCACATTGTGGGGTAGATGCTTGCCACACTCTTTTAGAAAGTCCAGCAGGGTAAAGGAACATTCACCATGTCTGTGGGAACACTATCAAGATGTAAAGAAAGCTAATTTATTATTATTATTTGCTCTGTTGTTTTATAATGTAATTTTTTTTGTTTTTAACTTTTATGTATTCAAATTTATCAAGTTGTTCCTGTATTTCTAACATATTTTTAAATCAGAGGAAAATTTTACTCCTGGCTTATAAAGGAATTTGTAGATGTTTTTTCCTACTGAGTGGTTTCTTATTCTGATCTACTTGATGTTCATACAGGTGTATAGTGTGAAGAGCAGGTTTACTCTTATCTTTTTCCATATGTCTCCACAGTTGGCAAACTGTTAATTTAAATCTATTTTAGACTTCCATTTCTGGACAGAATGGAATAGCTTGTATCCTGAGAATACAAAAATAGAAACAATAGAATAAAAATGATGATAATAATACAAAAGGAATAGGTGTTGCTGAGCTCTCATGTCCTTCAGCACTTGAGGGGCCCAGCAGAGACATGTATTCAGGTGAACCAAATAATCGCTGGTGTCCTTACCCTTGAGGAATTTGCTGACGTATACATGCCCATGGCTAAGAAGCCAGATGTAAAGTAGACTAAAAGGCTTAGACGATCTTGAGTTCACAATTTAATTAGCTTTGAAAATGTATCCTGTCTTGTGACAAGATATCATCACTCTGGAAAATTTCTTTGTGCTTCTTTCCAGTCAAAACTCTGAAGAAGCAACTGCTGCTATGATTTTCTTTCACCACAGCTTGGTTTTGCCTGTGTTTGAACTTTTTATCATGGAATTATATAACAGGTATTCATTTATGTCTTTCTTATTTTATTAAACATAATGTTTTAGCTATTCACCCCTGTGGTTTGTATCAGGATCTTTGTTGGTTTTAGATTGTTCACTCTGGGGGAATGGAGCTCTACCCTAAAGTAGAACTCAGTTGCTTGGTCATTGTATATTTTGTATCCCTGTGTTACTCATTTAGCTTCCCTCTGGGGTTAGACTTCTCTGTTTTTTATGCCTCTACTTGGCCTTATGTAGGCTTCTGTGACACTGTACTTTGAAGTCAGAGACTATGGCTTGATCACCCTTTATCTCCAGGTTTAGCACAATTTCCAGTACATGGTAAATGGCCAGTGTAAAAGACTTGACTAGAATTCTGATTTGAATGGATTGATTCCCTATAACTATGATGCTGCCTCTCCACAGCTGGTCACCTTTGAACCACCCCTCCCCTCTTGCCTTGGACAAACTCACAAATTTGTTGCCTTGGTTTGGTCTGTTGAATCATTGCCCAATGACATAAGTAGCACCCCAAGCAGTGATTAGCAAATAAAAATGTAAAGTGATGAGCATCTTACTTTGCATGCACTGGTTGCTCAATAAAGTGGGGAGAAAGATGTGGGGAACTCCTGCTCAGTACTCTTGGACCAATTATTAAACCCACAGAGGTTCCACTATTTCCTGCAGCCAAGCCTGGCCAAACTATAAAACTCTTCTGTTTCAAAATTACAGCAGATTTGTTTTCCTTTAGTGGTGTTTGCCATTTTTATAAAGTTCGTGCTTTTTTATGCATTCTATTTTTCCATCAGAAAGTAAGTACCTTGCAGCAAGGAACTATGTCCTCCAGCACTTTTTTCACTTGCCATGGACTGAGTTACTGTGTAATACACACTGGACACTCAAATATGTAGAAAAAGGGGTTGAAATGAGTGCAGGGCAGAATAATTAATAGATCTAATCCCTGAGGTACTTGTTACCACACAGTGACATTTAAAAGCTTTTTCTGTCACTCTTTATAGCACAGCAAAAGAACAAAAAGATAGAAATCAAAGAGAACATCTGGATAAAAAGTGGAAGGAAGCAACAGAAGGGAAACTTAGCCATAAGAATGTTCTGTAACTGTGAATTTCCAAACCCAAGGGAAAGGTTAGAAAAACATGATAGGCTCCACTTAAAGGCAACTTAGTTTTCTTAGCAAATGGATTCAGTAATTGGAATTTTTGTTCATTATTTTCCTCTGGGAGTGTGTGGATGAGAGTTAATTAATGTGGTAAAATTTTATAGTATCTTTAAAAATTGTAACTTGTTAAAGAAACAAATTGCACTACATTTGTGTAATTGGCGGGGGTGAGGGGAAGTGATGGCATGGGAATGGGTAGAGAAGACCCAGCCCTACCAGATCTGTCCCGTTTCAGTTTTCAGGCCCCCCAGACTGAACATGATATAACTAGAGAAGAAATACACAAAGAATGACAAATACTACGGATTTATGAAGGATGATTGTCAGCCTAATTGCATAGCTTTGTGCATAAACCTTACCTGTTAGGCAACTGGAGCAACTTTCAAATTTGCATACTCAAGTTGAATTCCACTAAGTCTCTAAGTCTCCATCCACTTAATTATTTTTTCTTATCTCTCATGTTTTCAAAAGGCATTCAAGCAACTATTGCTGAGTAATAAACCATTCCAAACTTAACAATGTAATTTAACTATTTTATAATGCTTACAAATTTTGTAGGTCAGAAATTCAGAGAAGATGGCTTGTGTCTGCTCTACGATATCTCAGGCTTCATATCACTGAGGGTGAGTGGGGACAGATTTCTGGAGGCTTTGTTACTTGCATGTCCAGTGTCTGGGCTGGGAATATCTCTTTACCTTCTCTCAACACTATGGTTGGGTTGAGATGAAGCATTCCAAGAGGCCAAAGAGAAGTTCCATGGTCTTTATGTCCAAACTCCACAAGTCTCCTGTCTTCACCTCTGCCATACCCCATCTTCAGAGCAGCCATAAAAACCTTGAGATTCTAGGGGAGAGACAGTACAAAGAAACCACCTTGATAGGAGAAGCATCAAAATCTCTAGCCACAGAAATAGAAAATAAACACCACATCTGTCTGTTTAAAAAAATAGAGGGTATTCTTATTAAACAACACTTTCCAAACTTCCCTACAGGAAAGGTTATATATTTGTTTCAGGCCCTTTGGCTATTAATAGTAATGAGTCTGGTGAATAGAGATCTTGGTTAGATTTTGCCAATGAGGTATTTGCATGATATTTGGAAAATGGAAGAGAGGCCATTTTCATTATTTGGCAACTATGAGCAGATTGCAAATTTCTGCTTAAGAACTACAGTCAGCTAGGTTCATTAGTGGCAATTTCCTTAAATGTCGATAGCTTCCTAATATCCTAAAACCCAGCAGTCCTTTGCCCTGCCTCTTTTCCCCACTTCTTCCATCAGTTCTGTTAACACTATTTTCCTGTATTAGCTACCTTGTTATTTGTTTTTTATCAAATATTTTATTGTTATTCCATGACAGTTGTCCCAATATTTCCCCCTTTGCCCTCCTCTACACAGCCTACCCTCCACTCCCACAGTCATTCCCCACCCTGTTGTCCATGTCCATGGGTCATTCATACAAGTTCCCTGACTAGTCCCTTCCCCTTCTTTCCACCCTTATCCTCCACCCCTCCCCTGTGGTCACTGTCAGTCTGCCTTATTTCCATTCCTCCGGATTTATTTTGCTCATTTGTTTGTTTGGTTCATTAGGTTCCTCTTATAAGTGAGATCATATGGTATTTATGTTCACTGACTGGCTTATTTCACTTAGCATAATACTCTCCAGTTTCATCCATGCTGCCATGCAGGGTAGGAGTGCCTTCTTAATTTTGGCTGCATAATATTCCACCGTGTAAATGTACCACAGTTTTTTGACCCACTCATTTACTGATGGGCATTTAGACTATTTCCAGAACTTGGCTATTGTAAATAGCACTGCTACGAACATTGGGTTGCATAAGTTCTTTTGAATTGGTGATTCGGGATTCTTAGGGTATATTCCCAGCAGTGGAATCACCGGGTCCAAAGACAGTTTCATTTTCAGTTTTTTGAGGAAATCCCATACTGTTTCCACAGTGGCTGCAACAGTCTTCATTCCCAACAATAGTTCACTAGGGTTCCCTTTTCTCCACAACCTTACCAGAACTTGTTATTTGTTGATTATTAGTGATGGCCATTCTGACTGGTGTGAAGTGGTATCTCATTGTGGTTTTAATTTGCATCTCTGTCATGGTTAGTGATGATGAGCATCCTTTCATATGTTTCTGGGCCATCCGTATGTCCTCCTTGGAGAAGTGTCTCTTCATGTTTTTTGCCTATTTTTTAAGTAGATTGTTTTTTCTTCCTGCTCTTGAATCATGAGTTCTTCATATATTTTGGAGATTAAATCCTTGCCCAAAGTATCATTGGCAAACATGTTCTCCCATAGGGTTGGTCTCCTTTGCATTTTGATGATGGTTTATTTAGCTGTGTAGAAGCTTTTTAATTTGATGTAGTGCCATTTGTTTATTTTTTTCCTTTATTTCCCTTGCTCTAGGAGATATATTGGCAAAAATATTGCTGTGTGAGATATCTTAAATTTTACTGCCTATGTTTTCTTCTAGGACTTTTATGGCATCATGACTTATAATTAAGCCTTTTATCCATTTTAACTTTATTGTGGCATATGGTATGGTGATCTAGTTTCATTTTTTTTCACGTACCAATCCAAATCTCCCATTGCCATTTATTGAAGAGGTTATTTTTATTTCATTGTTTGTTCCTGCCTCCTTTGTCAAATATTAATTGACTATAGAGACAAGTGTTTATTTTTGTGCTCTCTATTCTGTTTCATTGATCTATGTATCTGTTCTTATGCTTCTACCAGATTATTTTGATTACAATGGACTTGTAATTGATATCAGATTTGATATCAGGAATTGTGATTCATACTACTTTGTTCTTTCTCAAAATTGCTGAGGTTATTTGGGGTCTTTTCTGGTTACATATAAGTTCTGATAAATATTTTTTTCTAGATCTGTGAAATATGCCATTACTGTTTTAATAGGTATTTAATTTAATCTATAGATTGCTTTGGGTATTGTGGACATTTTAATGATGTAAATTCTTCCAATCTATGAACACAGTACATGCTTCCATTTATTTGTATCTTAATTTATTTCTCTAGTGTTCTGTGGTTTTCTGAGTATAGATTTATACCCCCTCAGTTAAGTTTATTCCTACTTTATTTTTCTTGTTGCTATAGTAAATAGAATATTTTCCTAGTTTCTGCTTCTGATATTTCTTTGTTGATATACAGAAATGCTCTCTATTTTTTAGTATTAACTTTGTATCCCACTATATTGCCAAATTCACTTATTAAGTCAAGTAGATTTTTCATGCAGACTATAGGGTTTTCTACATACACTATCATGTCATCTGCAAATAATGACAGTTTTTACTTCCTCCTTTCCAATTTGGATGCCTTTTATTTCTTTTTCTTGTTGGATCATTGTGGCTAGAACTTCCAATATTATGTTGAATAAGAGTGATGAAAGTGAATACCCTTGTCTTGTTCCTGATCTTAAGGGGAAAGCTTTTAGTTTTTGCCTGTTGAGCATGATGTTGGCTGTAGGTTTCTCATATATGGCCTTTATTATGTTGAGGAATGATCCCTCTATTCCCACTTTGCTGAGTGTTTTATTATAAATGTGTGCCACAGCTTATCAAATGTTTTTCCATATTTATTGATATGGTCATGTGATTTTTATCTTTAAGTTATTTATGTAGTGTATTATGTTTATTGGTTTGTGAATATTGTGCCATCCTTTAATCCCTGAGATGACTCCCACTTGATCATGATGTATGATCTTTTTAATATATTTCTGGATCTGCATTGTCAATATTTAGTTGAGGATTTTAGCATCTATGTTCATCAGATATATCAGCGTGTAATTTTCTTTCTTTGTTATATTTTTACCTGGTTTTAGAATCAGGATAATACTGGTCTCATAGAAAGAGTTTGAGAGTCTTACTTCTTCTTGAATTTTTTTAAATGGTTTAAGAAGGATAGGAGTTAGTTCTTTAAGTATTTGCTAAAATATGCCTGTGAAACCATATGTCCACAGCTATTGTATGCTGGGAGTTTTTGATTACTGCTTCAGTTTCACTAGTTGTTATTGGTCTATTCAGGCTTTCTGTTTCTTCTTGATTCAATTTTGGAAGACCACGTGTCTCTAGAAATTTGTCCATTTCACCCAAGTTGTCCAATTTCTTGACATATAGTTGTTTGTAGTAATTTATTACAATCCTTTATATTTCTTTGGTATCGTTGTAACTTCCCCTCTTTCATTTATGAGTTTATTTATTTGGGTCTTCTCTCTTTTTTTCTTGGTGAGTGTGGTTAAAAGTTTATCCATTTTGTTTATCTTTTCAAAGAACTAGCTCCTGGATTAATTGATCTTTTGAATTGTGTTTTTATTTTCTATGTCATTTAATTCTGTCCTGATCTTGATTATTTCCTTCCTTCTATTCATTATGGGATTTTTGTTGTTCCTATAGTTCTTATAGATGGAACGTTAGGTTGTTTGTTTGAGGTTTTCCTATCTTCTTTAAATAGGCTTGCATTGCTATGAACTTCCCCACAGGACTGCCTTTGTTGTGTCCCATAGGCTTTGGGCTGTTGTGTGTTCATTTTCATTTGTTTTTAAATATTTTTGATTTCTTCCTTTATCTCATTGTTTATCCATTCATTTTTTAATGACATGTTATTCAGTCTCCATGAATTTGAAT
This sequence comes from Carollia perspicillata, assembly GCA_004027735.1. NCBI lineage: Eukaryota > Metazoa > Chordata > Mammalia > Chiroptera > Phyllostomidae > Carollia > Carollia perspicillata. The sequence continues at coordinate 7,712 of PVKM010052396.1, forward strand.
GTTTTTGAGTTTTTTTCCTTGAGGTTTGTTTGTAGTTTCAAGCCATTGTGGTCTGAGAAAATGCTTGATATGATTTAAATTTTCTTGAATTTGTTGAGGTTTGTTTTGTTTCTTATCATGCAGTCTATCTTTGAAAATGTCCCATGTGCATTTCTTTTCAAATTTCTAATATTTTGCTTCTTTGGGGTGAATGGTTCTGTATATATTAGTTAAGCCCATTTGATCAAGCATGTTGCTCAGTGCCACAATGTCCTCGTTGATCCTTTGTTTGGAAGATCACTCCATTGTTGATGGTGGGGTATTCAAAACCCCTACTATAAGTGTGTTGCTGTCTATATCTTTCTTGAAGTCCTCCAAGATTTTCCTTATATATTTGGGTGTTCCTATGTTGGGTGCATATATGTTTATAATGTTTATATCTTCTTGATGGATTCTTCCCCCAAGTATTGTGAAGTATCTTTCTGTGTCACTTTTTATGAACTTTGTTTTGAAGTTTATTCTGTCTGATATAAGTATTGCTACCCTATTTTGTTCATGGTGATTGTTTGAAATATTTTCTCCATCCCTTCACTTTCAATCTGTGCAGGTCTTTGTTCTGAGGTGGGTCTCTTGTAAGCGGTACATATGTGGGTCATGTTTTCTCATATATTTAGCTACCCTGTGTCTTTGATTGGAGCACTTAATTCATATACATTTAAGGTTATTGTTGACAAGCACTTATTCATTGCCATTTTTTCTTTTTGTTCTTATGTTCCTCTCCCTTTCTCTCTTTTCTTCATCTTCTTAAAGCAGTACCTTTAGCATATTTTGCAATGCTAGTTTAGTGGAGATGTGTACTTTTAGCCTTTTTTGGTCTAGGAAGCTCCTTATTTCACCACCTATTTTAAATGAGAGTCTTGCTGGGAAGAGTACTCTTGGTCATAGGCCTTTGCTTTTCAATACTTGGAATATTTGTTGTCATTCCCTTCTTGCTTGCAGTGTTTCTGTTGAGAAATCAGCTGCTAGCCTTAACAAGCCTGCCTTGTATGTTCCTACCTGCTTTTGCTTTGCTTCTTTTTCTTCCTAACTGCTTTGCTTCCTTTAAGATTCTCTCTTTGTCTTTAAATTTTGCCATTTTAATTATGATGTGTCTTGGAGTGAGACCCATTGTGTTCATCTTGATTGGGACTCTCTGTGCTTCCTGGACTTGTGTGACTGTTTCCCTCACCAAGCCAGGGAAGTTTTCTGTCATTACTTTTGCAAGTAGCTTTTCTATCCCTTGGTGCTCTTTGTCTTCTTCTTCTGGTATCCCTATAATACAAATACCATTACATTTCATGTTGTCCTTCAGTTCCCTTAAACTATCTTTATTCTTTTTTAGTCTTTGTTTTGTTTTGTTTTGTTGCTCTATCTGGGATTTTTTTCTACCTTGTCCTCCAACTTGCTGATTTATCCTCTGCTTCATCCAGCCTGCTTTTAATTCTTCCTAGTGTATTCTTCATTTCAAATATTGTATTCTTCATCTCCTCCTGGCTCTTACTGATAATTTCTATGTCTTTTTTTATGCTGATGTAGTTCCCAGTAAGTTCCTTGTGGCTTCTATAGAGATCCTTGTAGTTCTCACCAAGTTCCTTAAGCACTCTTATAACCATTATTATGAACTGTATATCTGATAGATTGCTTGCCTCAGTTTCATTCAGCATCCTTTCTGGATATTCCTCCTTTCTTTTTGATTAGGGTTGTTTCTTTTTCTCCCTATTTTAGGTGACTCTTTTTGTTTGTCTCTGTTTTTAGAATGATCTGCTTTTACTCCTTGTCTTTGTGGGTGTCCTTCTGTGGTAGGAGTCCTGTGGGACTCAGTGGTGCTGTCTCCTTGATGTCCTGAGCTAGATGCTCTTGGGATGCCTTTGTGCCATTTATGTGGACTCTCTAATTGTAATAAGATTTTGGCTGTTGTTGGGTTGTTCTTTGGTGGGTTCTTCCCTCCAGCTGGCTGATTTAAAGTCACAAAACCCACACCTGCAAAAAGTAACCCCTACCCACAACACATTATGAACAGCAAATGAGCAAATATTATTAAAGTTGTAAAGAAATTAAGATTATTATAACAAAGGAAAAATGACTATGAGATGACTAAAAAATAATGATTTTGAGAGGGTATAAGGAGGAGAAATAGTAACAGAAGGGAATAGAAACAAGATAAAGAAATAAAGAAAATAGAATTTACGTCGTAAATAGAAACAGGGGGAAGAAAGCAAAATGGAGTAAGAAAAGGGTTTAGTATGAGGTTTAAATGAAATTTTAATATGGGGGGGGTGATAACAAGGGAAAGAAGGGGAAGAATCATCAAGAAACATGTATAAGGGACCCATGGACAAAGCCAAAGGAGGGAAGGATAGAGGGAGGGAGGTGGTGGTGGGCAGGGTGGAGGATAGTGGTGGCAGGAAAATGGAGACAACTGTACTTAAACAACAATAAAAACAGAAGTACAAGAAAAAGAGAAAGAAGTACCAATAGGTAGTTACAGAATAGCCATGGGGATTTAAAGTGCAGCATAGGAAATG